>MU197021.1:597-11463 GCA_016904865.1 Pissodes strobi | reverse complement strand
CCCACTAGAATAAAATGAATGTGGGGAGTATATAATATGATCTACCTCTATTGTTAATACCCCAAATATGAGCAACCAAAGAGGGGTAAGAAAATCTGAAAAAAACTGTTTTTGCCATATTCAGCAGTCGTATCCAGGATCTAAACACTCCACCGCTTTTTCACGCCAGCGTTAATCGGAATGAAACGCCTAACAGACGCGATCGAGGCCGGCACTGTTGCCGGACGTGTCGGGCACGAAAAAGTTGCCGCGGCATTTCATTAGTCACTATTTATATTTGAGAGCTCGGTTGTGTTTGAGCAATTATTTGACGAGCTACGGAAAATTAAGAGTGGATCTTTCTATTCAAAATTTAAAAGGTGGGCAAAAATCTAGTTTTTCGTATTTGTTAGAATTTATAGATTACTTTATATTACTGGTGTACGGATCCGAATTTTTAACGGATCGGGGATTCTTAACAAAAAAAACCGGATCCGGATATATCGGTATCCGGATTTGAATATAGGAACCGGATTCGGATCTACAGTCCGGTTCTACGATTCGGGTCTCGGATCCGGATCTAGGATTCGGATCTCGGATCACAGATCTGGATCCGATATTCGGATCATGATAATGTATTAGTTATGGGCATAAAAATGGAGTAGTATAATTTGCAGCACTAAATATTTTAATTTTTTATTAAGCAATATGGAACAAAAACATTTTAAATGGACGCAGATGCAACATTCTTATTTTCATATAAAAATACTAGTATGTCTATATTTTCCGAAGAAAGGCAACTTCTCTTTGCACGAACAATATTTCCTGCTGTCGAAAACACTCTTTCAGAAGGTGTGGAGGTCGCGGGAATACAGAGGAATTTTCTCGCTAGATTTGATAACTTTGGGTACTTTTTTTCATTTGCTTTCCACCATTCTAGTGGACATCTATTTTTGTCCAGATCTTGCTCTTGAATATATCTTTCAACTTCATTCAACTCCTTAGTACCTGACGGTTTCGGGAAGAGAAAATCCAATACACTTGAGCTTTCCCCATTTCCTTCTTCTTCGCGCGGATTGTCACATCTTTCTAATGTCAGTTCCAGACATCTAATTGCAATATTTTTTTGTATTATCAGGCAAAGTGCTTTTAAATCTAGGATCAAAGATTGAAGACGTGTCAAAAATTGTTAAATTTACATCTTCTACATTCAACAGGAATCTTGCATTTATTTCTTCAGTAACAGTGGTTTTAAAAAGGTTTACAGGTTCGCATAGTAAATCATCTTCATTTATAACTAAGAAATTTGTCACTAAAGACGCCATAAGAGGTTTTGCCATCGACAATGTTACATATTCTTCAGCTGAGAGTAGTGTAGTAGCTTTTTCAAACGGTTCAAGTATCGTAACAAATTTTTCCATAGTAGCCCAGCATTCTTCATTTAGGCTTAAATTCGCAGCAGTTCTAGACAAAGTAACTGTTCTATCTGTTAAAACGGCATTGATAGCCTGCCTCTGTTCCACCAAACGCCTAAACATGTAAAACGTGGAGTTCCATCGAGTATAATTTTTCTGTATGAGTTTATGTTGGAGTAAATTAAGTTGTTGCTGCCTCCTCTTTAAAGCTTCGGTGGCAACATTTGAATGGTGAAAATGGGCCACTATACTACTCCCTGTTTTAGTAATTGTTTCAATTGTAGTAGAAGAGCTCAATCCTCGATTAACACACAATTGCAACGTATGCGCAAAGCATGGGATACTTTCCCCAACAATATCTCTATTTCTTGTAATGGCACTTGTTATATTACTAGCATTATCGTGAACCACAGCACATATTTTTCCTGTAAGATTCCAACTAGTTATTACACTTTCTATCTTTGATATTAAATTTTCAGCCGTGTGACGCTCCGGCATTTCTTGGGTGACTAAAGTTAGTGCAGCGTGTTTCCAATCAGTGGTGATGCAATGCGCCGTAACTGTACAGTAAGATTTCGAAGATCTAGATGACCAAGTGTCTGTAGTAAACGCTACATATTGACTTTTACTCAATATGTTCATCACATTTTTTTTTACATTTTCATACTTTAGATGTAAACGTCGTGTAATTGTAGGTCTACTGGGCATACCGTAATTCGGTGCCAAATACTTCATTAATGCACGAAATCCTTCATTTTCTACGAAACTTAGGGGAAGCATATCATTTGCGACCATTGTGGTAATTTTTTGGGTAATATGTTCAGCTCGTCTATCATCCTCCTTTCTGGAAAAAAAATGACTCGTAATTTTGGGCTGAGCAGATGTGGATGAGGAGCATAGTGACGTGGCAGAACCAGAAGGTAATGGTAAAGATTTAGTAGACGCATGAGTACTAGGAGGAGGAGTAGTAGAAACATTTGAATCGACCGATTCGTTATCACCCACCACGCTTTCCTCGTCTGAGATAGTTCCTACTGTTTCGAACCTGAAATGAATTTGCTTACTTTAAAAACAGTTAAAAAAATATGTGCCTCACCTTTATTTATAAGCACACAACTGAAATGAAACTTCATAAAGAGATATTAGGAATTGAGCTTTTATTTTTTTAAGCATTCATTTTCTCAACTTTTGTCCTCGGTTTCGACAATTTTTATTTAATTTTTTTTTTACTTTATTTAAATTTTTTTTCGTAAAGCATTTTGTTCCCTCCATTTTTGCCATCCCCGACCTCGTAGCTCAACTTCTTCGCCTTTTTTGCCGAAAACCGCGTTTCTCTAAAGTTTTTTTTAATTATTTTTCTCTTCTTATTTGGTTTATAGTATTTTTATTAGTTTTCCGAACTTTTTACGTTTTTTTTTCAAATTTTGCCAATTTTTTCGAAAATTTATGGGTATCCGGGGGGTGGAGGGTATAATTTTCCGTCTCACGGCGTCATCGCTTGTCAGATTTTCGATCCGAGGCTCCGTTGCAGAGATATCGGCAAAAAACGATTTTTCCCCAAAATACCCCCTTAAATTAGAGCCCCGTTCCCCCAAAATGGTCAAAGGTAGCCCCCATGAGGCGCACCTACCCTAAAAATTTCGACCCTGTAGCTCTTCCCGTTCTCCCAAAATGATTTTGTTTTAGTTTTTCCTCCTGCCCCCCTCTCCTGGCCGAACGGGGGTGGTGTCCAGTTTTCGTCCAGTACCCCCATTTTACCCCGGCTACAGGTCCTGAAAATTTCAACCCTCTAGCTATACTGGAACATGTTTCATAAAAGTGTTTCACTTTGATATCCGTTTCATTTGATTTTTTCATTTCTTCGGACTTACTACCGTCGCTAAAGAAGTTTCACTTCAAAGTGTAAATTTAAATTTGCCGAAAATGGAACACACTTATATATTTTTCACCAGCCCATAGTTTCGTTACTTTTACAATTTTTCTTAATACAATATCCCAGGCAGCAGAGTCACGTAATTTTGACGCCTTTTTTAAGTCATGGTTGACGTCAAGTTGACCATTTAAATGATGTTTATTAAACGCCAAAAAAAGAAGTCACAATGTCACCCGTCATAATGACGTCATTTGGTGACGTCACTTTCTAGAATCACCAATATATCACGTGAAAATCACGTCAGTCTGCTACCTGGAATGGTCTGTCATCATCTCCCAGTATATAATCCAAAACCCTCGTGATTACTTTACGTTTACGTGGATACCTTTGCTTTTTTTGTCTTTCTCCGCAAGAAAAAGTATCTTCTTTTGCTTCCTCCTTGTGGAAAGATCTGATGTGTTTCCAGAGAACCCCAGTGCTCCCACCACTTTTAAATTCTCTCCTGCAGATGTCACACGTAGCAGTTTGGAGTGTTGAATTTTTCTTGAAATATTTCCAAATAGTACTCATCTGTAAAAAAATAAGATAATAGATTCCGTAAAATATTTCCAGCAGGTGTGAAATGCACTTCATAATGTATATTTTAGTTCATGTATAATTATAATTGTATAGCATATGTCGCAGGCGTATTATAAAAATGAACAACATAACCTAACCTATTGAGCTCAGATATTTCAGTAATTAATAACACATACTCGATAAAATGTTCCTAAAGTGCTCAGTTCTTTGAGTTCTTATCTTATGCATATTGCATATGGATACTACACAGGTGCTATTCAATAAATCAGTAATTGCATAGTGCATACAATGCATACTAGCGGTTAAAATCCGATATAACAATATTAACAATGACAAGAAACCTAGGCGTTTTACAATTTAATACGAGTGATTTACATTTTACAATACGCCTGCGACAAATATTATATTAATTTATGTAATATGTATATACTGTAAATACTATATACAAAACTTACTACTTAATCACAATATAATGTTCACAAAATGCATTTATAATACTATTTAGGTATGTCTTTATGTTTATGACATAGAGTCTACTTAACTTACGTTTATAACTTCACAATGACAGGTATTAGGCACAAGTAAAGTACGACAAGTCCCCGGTCTGCACAAAAACAAAACACGAAACCACTTTCCGGTTTAGAAGTCTAGTGCACGGAACACGTCTAGCGGCTAGCGTAGCTAGGAAAATAAATTAACAAGAGAAAAAAGAAAACGAAAGAACCGGTCCTACCGCCAAAGAAGATTTGTGGGTAGAGAAAGAGAGAGAGAGAGTACTTACTCATGTTCTAAAAATAAACCAAGTAGGCATTGGCTACATTGACAATCAAGGCAGGCAACAGTAAATACAAGGATCTCGGATCTTTGATCCATGTTTCGAATCCCATATCCGAGAATTTTATCCGGATCGATCCGGATCCGGATTGTGCACGTTGAAAAATTTGGATCAGATCCGGATCTGAGCCGGATTGAAAAAGGATCCGGATCTGATGTACAGCACTACTTTATATTGTTGGTTCATTGGCAAATAAAGTAGAATTTAGTATCTCAGGAAGCAATGATAGTGAAAACGGCGCGCCTTTTATAAAAGAGGTGAGTGAATATTAAAAATATTACTGATTGACCTGCTTAATTAATATGTAATACTTTCTCAAGTATATTTTTTTTTAATTTAGGCTTAATTTAAAAGATAAGTGTTCAAATATTATTTTGTTGACCTATAATAATTAATGGCACACAGCAAAATCACTGATTACTTAGGCAAAAATACCTTAAAAAAAACAAATTTACCTATATCCTAAAGTTGGCAATATCCAAGATACAGGGTGACAAAGTTTATATTTCGTTTTCCATTTTCATTGACATTTTTTTAAAATCTATTATTTCTGCCCAAAAATAGTGATTCGGTTTTTTGAGACAAAAAATTGAGATTTATCGACAATTTCAATGTAGATTGTAGAGGGTGTTCTCAGCGTTTCTCTGAGTACATAAACCTAGTGTGGCTTTTTTGCAATTCAGTGTATTTATATTTTCATTGAAAATAACAATTGTCCGATCATTATTATTTAAAAAAATAAATATACTTTGTAAATGTCGCTTCCAGTAACCGTTTTCAAGATATTTGCTATTAAAAGTTTCACTGCATTGAAATCTTATGGGTCAAATATTTACCGTAAAGTATACTTTGTTAATAATTATTCTGAATTAGATGTTTTTAAATAATAGTATATTATTAACCAAGGTTCAGACAGATAATATTATTGCCTGAGCGTCGATATAATATAATATACCTGCAATGTTTTCACTAGTAACACATATTCAAATATTTTTGTAATAATTATTAAAGCATTAATTAAATATTTTTTATAAGATTGCTTATTTATTAATTATTTCAATCAAGTTATCTTTGCTTCTAAATATTTGAACATTATTTGTTTTTTACCTTGTCAGATAGGCTTGGTAACGGTCAATTGCTGTAAGGAAATAATTTGACAAAGGGTAAGAAAAACAACTTCTCAAGTTAAAAATTGGCCAATAATGGTTGCCATTAGAGCTAGAAGTTGAAAAAAGCATGTATTTACTTTTCTATAATCTAGTTTTTAATAAGAAATATCTCGAAACAATTACTCGGAGTGATATTTACAAATAACAGCTTTTTTACGTAGAAAAGATGAGACAATTGATATTTTCAATAAAGGCTAAAAATGTTACAATGGAGTGCCGGCCGTCTACAATTTACATCAAAATTGTCGATAAATTTGAATTCCAACCTTCAAAAGACTCTCAATTACTACATTTTGTGCAAAAATAATAGTTTTATTTTGACACCCTGTATCTTGGTTATTATCAACTTTTGAACGTAAGTAAGTTTGGTTAAATCTTAGTATTTTTGCATAAGGAATTTGTGATTTTGCTGTATAATATTAATGCTGTTAGAGGGTAACATAACATTACATTTTGAGGTTTTTTAAATTAATTATATACTTAAACGTTTAACATAAATCATCCCTTTTTAATAGAGCCGCCTTTGTAGTTCACTTATTACTAATACGGTTTGAATAATGCATGGACAAATAAAAAGTGTAGGAACCCAAAAAATAATCAATAACACAATAAATTTTAATTTCAATCATAGCGTAATCGTTTAATTTTAAACTGTATCTAGGGCCAAAGTTTATGAAACACTTATAATTCCCCACATTTTTTGGTGAGAGTGCTCACTCCATTTGAGGTCATATCAAATCTCTGACGATTATAGTGGAAATACCTCTTTATCTTAAGTGTTACACCCAATTTACTTGTCCCATTCTACATTATTGGTGAAGTAGTTAGTTGATTTAGTCTAAAACTATCAGTAGTCATTGATAATCTACGTTTTTCTATCTTTAATTACCTTTGATCCAAAATGCTTCTACTTTCCTTCCGTAGATTTGTAAGTACCCTCAGCAAACATTCATTTCCACTATAATTGGAAGCGGAACAGTTTGGCACTTCCGGTAATACATATGATATTGGAAGCATTCGATTTGTCTTAAATACTGTGATAAGGACAATAATTTTGATTCACGAACTATTTTCTGAGAAGCATAGAATAAAGGGAGGAAAATCTCGATTTTGATTCTTATTTTTTTAAGTGTGGCTGCTAGAGATAAGACAATTGACCAATAACTTAATGCAGAATCCATAAATGGAAAAATATGTTGGTATTAACACTTAAAGTGAAGAAGTTGGTCTCCTATATTCGGTATAACCGAAAGGGTCAGAAACTTGGCATCATTTTAAATGACTAGTGCTGATTTATATAAGAAATGTTATTATATTTTACATATATTGTCACCCTAGATTTTCACAGTAGTTTGAAATATGTAACAATAATAAAAAATGTTATGTATGAAAGTGGTCAGAAACTTTGCGGTACATTAAATGAATGGAGCATAATAGATTGTTTAAGTCCTATTTCTTCCTAAGATATTCAATCTAATGGGCTATAAACGTGGTAAGCACTTTACCAAAACTTTTCTCAGTACTATATTTTTTTTATTAGTCACTTTTTTTAACCTAACGACGAAAACTATTAGGCGTGTATGTCCATGAATCACATGTTATGAAATATCTTCCTTTTCATTCCATTTATCAATATTTGTGGTATAAAACCATTATTTTTTCCAAAAGTAGGTATTAATTTTTTCCCACGACCACTTATGAAAATGAGAAGAAAAAAGCACAGTTAACGTAGCTAGAAAATGCATATTGACACGCGTGTTCAAACATTTTTAAACATACGTGTTGAAATAGTAGGTATATTTAGATACTAGTTTGAAAAGACCATCTTTTTTCGCACGAGCACGAAATTAGGAAACGACCCGCTTGCAGTGAGTTCCCTAACGTGCGAGTGCACTAAATACCTTTTTCTATTTTGCGTTAAAAATTCCATGTCGATACGCAAAAGAGTATCGAAAAGAGCCTCTTTTCGACACTACTTTTGTGGACTAGTCGCTATGATATTAACAAAATTGTCCAATGTCAAAAATTGCGACACCGCTTTGAATGGGATTTCTACTAATAAAGACGTCAAAAATGAAAAGAGGGCCGAGCGACTGCTGACCGAGACTAGAATAAATTTATGTTTTTTTTTAATAAAAAACCTGCAAAATAGACATTTAGCGCACTCGCACATTATGAAACTCCCCGCAAGCGGGTCGTTTCTTAATTTCGTGCTCGTGCGAAAAAATATGGTCTTTTAAAACTAGTACTTAATATACAATTTAAAGCGTGTATTTTATACTATTTTTCTACATAGACTTTTAATCCAAAAATTCACAGCCCTTTACAAAGATGCAATCGGGGGAGACATTGAGCCGAAGCAGAATGCAATGCTTATTAAATTTGAGATCTGAGAAAACTTATAATTGTGTTCAAACTAATAGTTGATTTAAGTTTGAGTCAGTTTGGGTTAGATTAGATTAGATTACGTAAGTTTAGTTTATCAAAATATACCACATATACATATTACTACAATTTTCGGTCGTCTTTTACAATTTATAATATTAGGGGTGGTTGTAAAAACCAAAAAGAACATTTGCATTCGATTCATCTCGCAATCCCCGATCTAACAATATGCAACACGACTAGTTTATCGTAAGAAACTAACTAATCCATCATCTAATCCACCTCTAACACAACTTAATGTGGAGAATGACTTTTAGCAGATTACATAAGTTTAGATTACCAAAATATACCACATAAATACATATTACTTCAAGTTTCGTTCGTTTTTACAATTAATAACGTTAGGGGTGGTTGTAAAAACAAAAAAAAAACATTTGCATTGGATTCGTCTTTTAATCCTCGATCTAACGACAGGCATTCTACAGAGTTTGGCATAATGGACTGCTCAACAAACTGCCGTCCTTCGGACTGCCAGCCTCTCTCTGCAGGTGGCTTGCCAATTTCCTTAAGAACTGATCTCTGCACGTTGCAGATGACAGTACCCTTGTCTCCCACTTTAGATCAGAAAAACCTTTGCCAGCGACTGAGACTTATCACCGCAGACAGGAGCAGATTACAGCAATTAATCGAGACCTGGAGAAAGTTCAAATTTGGGTTAGTTCAATGCAGCAAAGACCCAAGCAGCCACGTTTACCAAGAGGGCCAATACGGCATCCTCGACAATCGGACTGCTGGGTGTCTCGGTCAACAGCAATATGTCCTGGCAGCCTCCCAGAAACTTGGTGCGCTATTTCGCAACAAAAAACTGTATACACCGCAGCAGTTGCTCTTGCTCTACAAAGCGCAAATAAGACCGTGCTTAGAATATTGCTCACACATCTGGGGTGCCGCACCAAAGCACACCCTAAAGCTGCTGGATTCCATTCAGAAGAGAGCTGTGTGTCTCGTCGGCGACCCGGAGTTGACCCGGAATCTGGATAGTCTGGAACACCGCACACATGTGGCCGAGATGTCCCTGTTTTACAGATGTTTTCACGGCAGATGTTCCCAGGATTTGGCCCGCCTCATCCCGCCGCTGGCAACGGCTGTCAGAGAGTCACGACAGACGGCAAGAGCGCACCAGTTCGTCGTACAACTGGAAACACCTAGAACATCGCTTTACAAGAACTACTTTGTCTGGCACACTGCATCACTGTGGAACTCACTCCCAGGACATCTGTTTCCCCCAAATTACAACCTACAACTACTCAAGAACCGTGTCAATCAACATCTTCGCACACATACCGCTCATCGAGCGCCATAGGATCTCCCTTTAGTGTGTGTGTGCCACCGCCATAAAAAAAATCATATAGCCTCGAAAGTGAATATTTATTTCACACTAGAGCCTTTAAACATCAGTTGCAGTTAGCATCTAGACTAGCAGACTCTTTTCAAGTTCAAAGCAATATATGACTATCTATGATATTTTCCCAAATTTCAAGGATTTACTATACAGATCTAACATATTAATGCATAACATTAGATTAGAGACTTTTGAACAGAATATAACTACAGTTTGTAAAGTTCAGTTTAATAATAAAGTATATAGAGAAAATGATATTATTTATATCGGAAACAAAAATTATTTATGTTTAGTGCGCATACATAAAATAATCCTTAATAAAAACAAGGATATTTGTTTTGTGTATGTAGAATCGGAAGTTATATGTTTTAACGGACATTTTTTTTCGTTCGAAATTATCAGCACTCAAAATATTAAATGCACGTTCTTTGCATAATCAAAAAACATATATATCAGCCATGTAGAACATCCTGGTTTTTATTGATTTTAACCTTAAATTTTATTATACATAAATCTTTTAAGTCACTTTACAGTAGTGGATCTACAAATGATCAAGCTACTTTTATTTGGATTGCAATGTGCCTGTAGATCCCAACAATTTTTGGTCAGATTATAACTTAAGGCTGGTTAAATACCAGCATTGTTTATACTTCTTAAACAATGATACCAGCAACCCTAAAGTCAAGTGTAGCTTGGCTATTTGAACGTATAGAGGAGCTGAGCTTAGAATAAAACATTTTATAGCGTCAAAATGTTTTTTTAATATCTTTTAAGGCATGATTTAAAAATGCCATAATGAAGAAATTGCATTTTGTATTATATATTATTATCGATCGACCTTAATTTTCAAGTTAAATACCCAGATCGCTTTTGACTGGTATATTAAAATTTAGATTTTAATATATGTGTCGACTTCTCTCGTAAATAGTACTATTATTTAGCTATCGCTGCTTATGTCATAGCAAAAGGTGGATTTTTTTGCATGTTTTCTTCACTGACATTTCTTCACTTTGGTGCTCTACTTTGTATAATATAAATTCCAATGTTGATTATCTAGACTGCAATTTTGTTCTTAGCCCTATTCCTCAACATAACTGTTAAAATAGATATGCTATTAATTCTTGCATTGAATCTGAAACACCAGGAAAATTGCACCAACCTGTATATTCCAACCAAAAGTACCCCGCACCATCCTTATGGAAAAGTGGATTCGGCCAAATTGTTTGAAA
>JAEQML010080794.1:0-11463 GCA_016904865.1 Pissodes strobi | reverse complement strand
AAATATTTTTGAAACATCAATTTTTAGGTGATATTTACAATTTTCAAGAGGAGTCAAAAGGCTGTTTTGATTTAGATAGTTTAACAACAGCTCACAAAGAAAAGACTTTTTATTGTAAATATCTAAAAATGTGTCTTCGCACTCATTAATCAGTTTTTTAAATATAATATAGGCTGTTGAAATTACATCCACTACTTGTTCACGAGGATATAAAAGAGCTCCACGACTTAAGGAATTAATTAAATTGTAAGAATCTTCTACAACACAAGGTTCATTTAAAGTTAAATTTTCTTTGCAAAATTCACAACTTAATTTTTTTAAAACAATATGACAGCAATATTCACTTAAATAAGTGATTACGGGCATTTCAGATGTTATAGCTTCTGTATCAGACTGTGTAATTGTAATTTTGGGCAATAAATTGATAATATAGTCAGAATTTAATGAGTTATCTAATGACGGTGGTTCATATTCAGGAAGTTCAAAAAATTTATTTACATTAATATCTCCATAATGCTTAGATTTTAATGATAATAAAGATTGAATTCTTAGCCTTTTTTCTGACTCATATAGCTGGCGAACAGAGATATGATAATGGCCACCAGCTAATTGTCTATATTTTCCAAACCGCCCTTCCAATGGGTCCGTTTGAAATTTGCCCAGTAAGACATATGTCATTGTCATATTAAGTTCAGTTAAACAGTATTCAGTCACTTCCAGTAGCCCATGAATGGTATGGCTTAATGCAGTGTGGGTTTGTCGAGTCAGTCTATTTGGAAAATTAGGTGAATGCCAAGAATCTAGCCAATTTTGCATTTTTAGCAGAAAATTAAATTTTGGATCATCGTTGGAGGCCGATAGTATTTCTCTGGTGAAGGGTTCTTGAAATTTATCTAGTAAATGTTTTCCCTTAAGAGGGGTTTTAACATTAACTATTCTCCACCAGGTCCATATAATATTAATAAACTCTGCTGTGTCTTGTGAATGTGACAAATGATTAACAAAACCTTTCAGAGCCTCTATAATAAAAGGATTAAATATTTTGAGAGCTAATTTAACATTTTGCCTTTCTAAAGATGATGGAAAAAGAGCCTTTAAACTAAGGGAATACCCATGTTTTAATATTTTGTCTCGTTCTAGTTCATGAATTTTTTTGACTACTGAAAACGAAGCACATTTTTTTTGGCCTGTCTCAAAATCGGGATAGAAAAATGCCTGCTCAGGTTTAGAATTTAGCCAGTTGTTAAAAATACATTTTAGTAGATGAACAGTGTCAAAAAGGTAAAATAATGGTCTTTCTCGGGCAATAGGATGGGGGAAAACAATACTGAGTTCATTCCGTGGTGAAAAATTACTCATTGCCTTGCTATTTATTGCATTATTGTCACTAACTGTACAAAATACTAGGTAACCAATTTCTTCCAAATTTTCTATTATGGTCTTGATAAAAGTACATAAAATTTCTGAGTCAAGTTTAGCTACAGGACATATATGAATTACTTCTTTAAGGCTTGAGCAAGGACTTGTGATCATAAATGCAACTGCAGATGATGCTAAAGTATTGCTGTTATTTACTGATGTTCCTACAGTGTTTCCTGCCTTATAATCCAAATAGGGATCAATATGAATTTCATCAAAAAGTAGTATAACCTTTTTATCTTTATCACTCAAATATTGAAAAATGTTACGAGCATAGGTTAAAAAAAAATGTCTTTCATCAATATGGGGATCGGTCAAAAATCTATTACAAATAGATTTTACTGTGTTAGGATGAGGTAAAATAATAGGAGCATGATTACGTAAATATTTATAGGAATGAGGGCTTATAGTAAACAAAATTGAACATAAAACAATAGTGCTCGGTGAATACCGATATCTCTCTTTTGAGGTAGTCAACAAAGTTAGCTGTTCTGAAATAAATTTTAGATTTTGTGTAAATTCATCGGAGCCTTTTAGGTTTAAAAGAATATCCGTTACATATTTAAAATTTTTTTTTGTTTTCTCGCCTTGGTCAGAATCAGGTTGATGTGAATTCATCTCGCTCTCGTTATTGGAAGTTTCACTAGTAATGGGGAGGTCATTGTTAAGAGGAATTGATATCATATTATCAATTACATCGATTAAACATTCTAATTCATCCAAACTGCCGGTTTTAAATGGGGATTTTAAATTTATTATTGAAATAGAAATAGACTGGCCATATAAAAATGTTTCTAATTTTAAATTATTATTTATTATAATCGCCCAGGTTATTATAGGACCAGGAGTATACTCAAGCTTAAATAAAGTTATTTTATCTAAAGCTCTTACTGGAAACCACCCTTCCTTAACAATAAAACTTGAAAATAGTTTTAAGAACTCCTCAAAATTTTTAAAGCATGTCGCCTCTCTATGGATATTAAACTCCTCTTTACTTTGTTTTATTGCTTGCAACAATTGTAATTCCTCAAGTTCCTTATTTTTTTCGTCTTTGCTTTTACGAAGAAACACATTTTTTGAAAAGTAATTGGGGCAGTTTGGAAAAATAGATGGTATAGCATTTTCCTTCAATCGAGGGTATTTTAAATGTACTGTAATGATTTTACCTGACTTTGGATCCTGTTGTGAATTAATCCAAATTATATTACCTGCAGAAAAATGTAACTCGCACACTTTGGTGTTTTTATTGAGCACTAAATTGTCCCGCGGAATAGCTTGAAGCCATTTCTTTTGCAACACATCACTTTTTGGAAAGCTAAAAACATGAACTTTAGGTCCGTTGGAGTAGTTTCCACGACAGCCTGGGGCACAACATCTAGACGGCATTGTTCACATAAATTTAAACACAATAAAGTACCGATATTACAAAGAAATTAACAAAAAAATCAATAGATATCGAAGAGAAATTACGAAAGTAAGAAACCGGTCGATTTTAGAGGACGCCAACTGACAGTAGGCAGCGTTGCCAGATTTTTAAGAACCGTCTCGTCATCCTGGAACAAATTAAATCGTTTGTGTTGGTCCTTGCGCAATGGTAGAAAATAAATATTGTTACGAATTTGTAGAATTGCCTCCTTCTGACCATCACGATTTGGTTCGTCTGGGTTGATAGAGTTAGTTTCATACATTATTTGGGATGTAAACTATTTAACGTATATTTAGTTGGACTTTAATTTTTACAGCATTTGTTGAATGACATTTGAAATTATGTTTTTAAATGGAACTAAATATTTATACAAAATAATTAGGTTATTGGTTAGCAACGTTTATTTTCTTAAAGGTTTTGATTCCGTTATTGCTTCACTTTTCGGTTTTTATATATTTACTTTTCGGATTTTAAATATTTATTTATATTTAATATAACTATACTATAATATACCAAAGCAAACTTTTACATTAAGTATCTAATATATTGTTAATTGTAATCTTGGAATCCAAGATGAATATTTAACGTTTCTTTGAAAAATAATTTGTGGCAAATAGCAAGTAGCTCAAATTGTGATAAAGCGCCCAATCTGGCAGCACCGGATACATGACGTCGAGATGGGAATTGACATTCCAGTCGCCCAGCGTGGCAATCAACGTTAAATATGGAAGTAGGCGCGATAAAATAAACAATACTTTTACTGGGCACCTCTTGGCTCCTCTTAATGCTTTTCTTATGGCAAAAAAGTATGGACCACTTTTCTAGACGTCACTGCTAATTTCAATAGAAGGAGGTATTGGTCATGTGCATCGACTATACTTAAATGAGGCTAAAACTCAACACATAATATTTTCCCTTAGAGACCTTAACTCCTGTTAACTAGACCTGGATGCAACAGTAAAATTTCTTGGCATCACTCTGGATGGAGGATTGACTTGGCAATCTCACATTGAGGTTTTGTCCTCCAAATTGTCAAAATGCCTCTTCCTTATCCGTAGTTTGGGTTAGTTTGGGTTACTGGCTCAGTGTCGACCTGCACACTTAGGGCTGCTTACTTTGGGTACTTTCACTCTATAATGACTTACTGTCTCATTAATTGAGGTCACTCTGCGCATATGCCTAAAATATTGGCATTGCAACGCATGTGTATAAAAGTGATAGCTCATTTGGGTTATAGAGATTGCTGTAGACTACACTTTAAGTAACTGAAAGTGCCTACCCTGCCATGTGCATATATTTTGGTATGCCTAGTATTGGTCAAGGAAAATCTTTCCAGGTTTATGACTCATGCTGATACTCATCAACACTACAACAGAAATAACAACCGTATCTGAGGCTTTCTAGGTCTCGAAATGGGGTGTCCTACTACGGAATCAAATTCTTTAATGCCTTGCCTGTCTGTGTCAAGGATCTGCCGCTTAATTCAATTAATAATTTTTTTACTAAAAATGCTTTCTTTTCATTCGAGAACTGTCTTCGGTTCAGTTTTGATGACCTTCTCTGATCAACAGCGTGAGTTGTTTTTATGTTGTTTTGTGTCTTGAACCTTGGCTTTATTGTCACTATTTAATCTTTTTTAATTGTATTTTACTTTTTTGGTTCCTATTGTATTGACATGTGTATGAGTATTGTACTCTTTAACACCAATAAATAAATGTATCACTAGTTCTCTAATTGAGGCGTTGTGTGCAATAGTGGCCCAATCCACATTTTTTTCAAAATCGGGTTTAATGCATCAATGGCCCACTCAATAACCAAACTTCATTATGCAATACCGGCTCATCCCTAGTTCGGCATTATCGCCAAGAGATGGCAGGCAAATTCACTTTTGCTTCAGCATTTTCATCGTTTTTTTGTGCAAAAGTGGCTCAACCCACTTTGGGCCACTTTTGCATCATGCTATTAATTTAGTGCTTAGCAACAAGCGTGGAAGTACGTTAGTGAAAGTAAAAGCCGTTATAAAATGACATTATATAAGTTCTTTTTCGAAATAAATAAAGTGTAACATGTCTGATATCAAGGAAAATATTTCAGGTGAGTAGAATACACTGCATTTTTCCTAAATAATAAATTAGTGATAGATTGACCATATTAAGCTAGAAAATAATATATTTTGAGGTTAGTGTAAACAAAGTTAATTTCCGGCTTAGGCCACTTTTGCATTCAACGTAAAGATAATGATCGCATTATTAAGTTATTTGCGTTTTTAGAGCGTAAAGTCACTGATTACCGCATGAGAAAGAATGTCTTGGGAAAACGGCAATCTTACTTTGCGCTCGAGAAACACATAGAACTTTTTTTACAGCCGCATTTTTTAAAATGAAATGAACATTTTTCTCAATACTTATTCTGAAATTTGCAAATGGCTGTAATTTTTAACTTATTATATTCGGATATATTTAGAGCAGGAGTGTACCTGTAACAAACGCACGACTCATTTATTTATTTTCGGTTGCCATGAGACTATTCATAGCACGCTCGTTGGAAAAAACGGGATTTTTCTTTTCTATTTACGCTCTAGACTCTAGGGCGTACAATAAGGGTGCTGCGGCAATCGTCGACTTTACGATTTCATTTGAATTTAGTAATTCGTTACTTTACGCGCGGCTGCAGAAAATAATTTTTATATAAATCATTAATTAAAAAAAAGGTTTCATCGTAGATCTGGAAGATCCATTCATGGATTCGGGGTCAGAATACCAACCATCCGATGCTCGATCAAGTTCATCCAGTAATCACTCTAGTAAGTCTAGGTATTTTGCGTATGTACATTTTTTTCGGATAATGCATACAAAAACACTACTAATGATTTACTTTTTTTTATTTATAGATTCAGAAGAGCCTCCAAATGAAATGCCTAACAAAGCAGAGGGGAGAAAAAAGAAGAAGAATGAAGAGGAGTGGGCAAGAAGTGTTAGAAAAAGAAGACGGGCTGCCGGGCAAGAATATGTGAATGTGAAGGGAAACGTTGTGCCATCTAAGACATTTGATGCAAGAGACTGTACTTGCTCAAAAAAATGTTATCAAATATTCTCGCAAGAGCGCCGAGAAACTATATTCAAGAATTTTTATTCGTTGGGTTCTCACACGTTGCAAACTGCTTTTATTTTTGGGCAAGTTAAAGTCAAAGCAAAGGAGCGGACTTACAGTTTCCAAAATATTAAAACAAAAGAACAAAGTAGGATTTATTTCTTGCCAAATGAAAATGGAGTAGACACACGAGTCTGCAAAAGTTTTTTCAAACTATTGTTAGGCGTTTCGGATGGGCGCATAACCAGGGCATTGAAAACAAAAAACACCACAGGAACACCACAACCTGATAGACGAGGAAAATCAAAATCAGCAAATAAAACTTCAGATGAGAAAATTGCCTCAGTGAAGACATTTATACAAAAAATTCCGGCTTATGAGTCTCACTACTCCCGGACCAAAAATCGAAACGTAAAATACCTTTCTCCAGAATTGGACATTACCAAGTTGTATAGTCTGTATAAGAATGAGGTTCCCCACCCAGTTTCAATATTTGTTTTTCGTAAAATTTTCAAAAACGACTTTAATCTAAAGTTTCACGCCCTCTTGTCTGACAGTTGCCGTAAATGTGATGCGTTCAATATTAAAATTAAAGCAGCTTTAGAAGATGGTCAGGAACCTGAAGAAATTAAAAGGGAACAAGAGCTGCATCATAGAAAAGCTGAAGCTGCCAGACAAGGCATGAAGCAGGACTCTGAGGCTGCATGAGCAGATAATGATCTCACTGTCATATCGTTTGACCTGATGAAAACTTTGGCAACACCAATCATTTCCACTGGGGTTGCTTACTATAAAAGGCAACTCTGGACGTTCTGTTTTGGAATTCATAATTTAGAAACTGATGCAACGCATATGTACATGTGGGATGAGAGCATTGCCTCGCGGGGATCTCAAGAAATAGCCTCTTGTATTGCACACTACATTAAAAACAATGATTCAACAAGAAAACTGATAATGTATAGCGATCAATGCGGTGGTCAGAATCGGAATTTTAAAATGGCTTCTTTTTGTAGCTATGTAGTATCTTCCGACGAATATAAAGTAAGCACAATTGACCACAAGTTCTTGGTGTCTGGTCACTCCTATCTACCAAATGATCAGGATTTTGGTTTAATTGAAAAGAACAAAAGACATTACAAAAATGTTTATGTTCCCAATGACTGGGTTGAAGTAGTTCTTGAAACTAGAAAGAAAAAACCGTTCAATGTGGTTGTTATGAAATCTAACGATTTCTTTTCCACAATGGGATTGGAAAAAGCCTTGACAAATCGCAAGAAAACAGATACTGACGAGAAAGTTGAGTGGTTGCGAATACAGTGGCTTCGATACGAAAAGGAAAAACCTGGTGTTCTTCAATACAAGTACTCTAACAATGAAAGTGTCTTATTTAACGTCGTTAGCATAAAAAAACGAGATTGTAAAAGTTTCCAAGAGTTAGCTCAACTTTTTCCACTATTCGAGGGTCCTAAGCCCATACAAGAAGCAAAATACAAAGACTTACTCTCTTTACTTGACTACATTCCACCCATTAATCACGATTTTTATCGTCAGCTTACTCACAATGGGCATGTTGAAGAAGATCCCAATGTGTTTGAAGATCATATCGACGAAGAAATTACTTGATTAATATAACATATCTTTTGAAATTAAAAATTATAATTTTGTTTTTGTTCTTCAAATATAATATTTTCTATGAATCGATTTTTATTTGAAATAAAAGTAAAATCAGCTAACGCAAAAGTGGCCCAACCCACCACCAAATTTCTATTTAAAAAAAAAAATACGCCGAAAACTAAGTAAACTATCCCTCTACATCTATTATGACAGGAAACTTAAAAAAAAACTTCGAATTTTAAAAAATAATTGGGGTTTAACGGTTCATCGAAAAACGCAAATTTTGTTTTGCGAGTTTCTTCGTAAGTAATGAATTAAATTTGGGCCACTATTGCACACAACGCCTCAATTAATGACGGCAAAATTCATCGATCTACATTCTCGTATCGTTGTATTGATTTGATCAGCTGTTTCACGATATTATTTAGCGTCCTCGGAAAAGGTTGGAAGGAGTCACACATGTGCTTGCCATAAATAAGAGTAATTATTTAGTATTAAATGGGTTTCAGAAGCTTGAACTCCATTTATGCTTCCAGAAGAAGACATGTTTATTAGCAACATTAAACTCGCAATTGTCTCACTATTTCTTGATTTTACGAAATATATTCCAAGTATAGGGTAGTGGATACTAATTCCAATGTATTCCATATTTTTTTCTTGGGGCCATTAAATTTTCTCGATTTAATTCCTAACTTTTCTTTGGTAATATTGATGTTCGGGAGTGTCTTTAAATCCTTACTTAGTAATTCAAACGGGGTTGATTAGAGCTTTTAAAATGCGATGACAATCATGAAAATGAACTCGCTAAGTCATTTTGGTACAATTAATCTCACCTTATGTTGAAATTGCTACTTCATGGAGGAAGTTCTTTGTTAACATATATCAGCATAAATGCCGATTTATTTAGGATTTAGTTGTTTTAAGGTAGCGTTCATTTTCTTTAATTAATGTATTTGTACTTAACATTTCAGGAATCGTGTCAACTGACATCTTGATTTGACATTATTCTTTGCGCCTGTGGCAGAAAGCGCATTTTGGCGGCACTATCGATCGACCAGTTCTAGTAGTGTGTGGTCCAACACATGATGTTATTGACCTGTGATTTATAAATATTTCTTTTAAGGACTGCTTGCTGTAAATCAATACTACGTTATAGCGCATGCCAATCGATGTGAGTGGGTTGTATCTCAGATGTAATAGTTCGTGGATAGAGGGAAAGAATATTCTACTTAGTAGAATATTCTTTGATAGAGGTTGTCAGGAAAACTTGGACCGAATATTTCGTAGGCCTGTTGAATGAACATGCCGTTAAGTGGGCGCAACCTTGGCATTGTGATTAGTCAGTACAGGAGTTAATTGGGAAGCATGCTTTAGTAAAATATTGGAAATAACTAAGTTGCTCTTCGCTTTGTATCCAGATCATTAATTTAAGTTAAGAAGGATTTGAGTGATTATTAAAATATTCACAAAAAAACCATCTTTATGTGTGACATGTAGCATAAAGCTCGAGGGGGATTGGCTAGCTAGATTAAATTTTGGAAAAAAAATCCAGTGGAAGATGCGCGTATTCCTTCTCCTATATTCTCCATCGATATGAATCGAAAAAGGGATACTCTTTAAAAGTCGGCCATTGTGACTAACAGCGTTGGCATCGCGGTAGTATAGTTTTATGAAATACTCTTGTGGTAAAATTCTCATTTATTGCTATTGCCTTTGACGTTATTGGTTTGGTGCCTAGGCTCAGTTCCTAAACTTGGATTTTCCACTGCCTTCTTTAGGTTTTTTCATATCCTTCCATTTTAATTCCATGTGATATAATGTTCCTTTATTTTTGATTGCAGACGCTTCATCTCATCTATTCTTTGAGGCAGCCTAGTTGATTTCTTAGTACCTACTCTATACTAATGATGGGTCCGTGGAAGCTAACCGGAGGTTTCAGCTGAGGCCCAATTTAGAACTAAAATTGAGGAGCTTTCAAGCAAACCCGAATAAATACACTTTTTATGAAAATTGAGTTAGCGGCGAATACCGATTCGGTTTGTTAAAATACATCATATAAACCAACTATTAACGTGCAAAAACGAATAAATCCTCGTCAATTTCAGGGTTGATACTGATATTTTCGTGCAAAACCGAATAAATCCGCTTTTCGCTCAAAACCGAATAAATCCAAAAATATATTTATGTCGGGTGTCCTATTTTACCTAATTTGTAAGTATGTATTTTAAATCATAGATGGCAACAGCTTATGGAAAAACAATTTGGAAATGGTGGGAAAGCGTCGAAATTTTTGCATTTATGCGAAAATCGAGTTGAAAATAATGAGGCAATAACTCAGGAAGAAGAAGAGATGAGTAATGAGTGTGACTGCTTAGAAGATGTATCTGCAGTCCATATTTTATTAACTTTTTGTTATGTAGTTTAAACTCTAAAATATAGTTATTTTTTACAGTTTGCTCTTTGGCAAAAATTTTTTCTTATAAAAGAATATTACTTTTTTGTTTAATTTGTGAGTAAGGATTTTTTCAGATTTTTTTATGGGTTTAAAAGGATAAGAAGCTAATTTCCTTTCATGTTTGTCAACTACACATATTATGTTTTTGTTTGTACTAGTTTAATAATATTTTTATTAATGTTTGCTAATAAAGTTTTGAGCAAAACGAATAAATCCAGTTGTTTTGAGCAAAACCAAATAAATCCATTTTCGTTTTAGTTCTGTTTCTCCAAAATATTATTTTTGAAAATTTATATTGTAGGGAAAGTCTTGTTATGATGCCTCTAATACTATTTGCTAACAAAATAAACGAAAAAGCTAGTACGTTTTGCGTAATAGAAATATCGTGTTTTCCCAAAAATCGTTTATGGTGGATTTATTTGTTTTTGCTCGAAACCTCTTCAATTGTATTAGGTGCTAGGTTTTAAAGGGCGTTTAAATCCATATCCATGTGCATTAAGTATCAAAACAAGTGATGCATTTGATTATTCCGATACATTTAAAATCTTGTAATGTAAAGGCTGACCAACCAATTTAAAAGAATTTTTGATGGTTGGAGTTTCGAGTTTGAAAGCAATGGTAAGTTTTGTCAAATTTCATGGACAATTTTGGAGAAGTTCACCACTTAATTTCTGTATACGGTCTTAAAATACTTTAATGTGTAAACAGTTTTCCAACAAACATGTGAATAAACTTAGATGTTAATTTCTCAAATAATTTCTCTAAAATTTGAAAAACTTAACATGGCTTCCATTCCCATTCATAGATAATTATTAACTAAGCTACAAATTAATAAGAAAAATACAAATTGTCGATATAGCGGCCTTCTATGAAAACATCGAGTTATTCAGGTTTTGTAGCAAATTGTCAATTAGCGCAAATATGCCTTGAAATTACGATGCCAAGTCAACTGCCCGTAAAACTTCTTGCCAGTACAAATATCCTTCAGAACATATTTTTACCTCTAATCTATGCATATTATCTTTAAAATGTTTTCTTCAAGCGGTGCCGCTATTAATATTTTGCCTTTTCACTCAACACCGTCTGTCAAGTTTCAATTATGCTGTTAATTGGTGCGAATACTTTCAACTGGCGCATTTAAGGGCCCGGAAAAAACTTAAATAATTACCCGCATGGCGTGGATTTTTTTGTTCCCCCGGTACCTGGAACTAAGCAAATAAATGGTTTCTTCAATTTTCTCGCTAACCGTAAATATAATAAAGTCCCCGCGGAGTTTTGCGAAAATGAAGTGGTAAAAATGTCCTCGTTAAACTTTTATTTCGTTTTATTAGAGTTCCCTAGCGCACTGTAAAAATAGTAGGAAAATTGAACATAAGAATGCTAAGTTCATGAGCATATTGCAGACAATGTATTTATAATTAACTACAAATGTATCGATTTCTTAATATCACGCACTAGT
>JAEQML010080793.1:0-11464 GCA_016904865.1 Pissodes strobi | reverse complement strand
GTCATTCTAATTTGGAACACCCTGTATATCTACATTTTATGTCAGAATATGCGCGATCGAAAAACAAAATCGACGGGTTCGAGCGATTTAAAAAAAAGGTTGTGGTTTACGAGATAATGAATTTGTTCCATATTATAGCCCATCACTGTATACAAAATTGGGTACCTGGGGGTTTCCGGGCGTGCGGAATTGAACCATGATATCGGCACTGTTGCCAGATTTCCAAGTTTTGTGCTACACGGAGTCATTTTGTTACCTTAAATGGAACGCCCCACTTATTTTTATTGCAATAAATTGGGCGTACCAAATTTAGTAAGATCCCAAATTTCTAAAATGTTATCTCTTCTAATTGCTGAGATGTGACAATACAAAAACGCATTTTTAGTAAAAAGTACCGGAACGTTTAAATATCTTCAAAATCGCTCAAGCTGCACATACAAAATTCAGTACGTGGGAGTTTACGGGCATGCAGAATTGCCAAATTTCCCAGTTTTACGCTACACGGAGTCATTTTGTTATCTTAAATGGAACGCCCCATTTGTTTTTATTGCAATAAATTGGGCGTACCAATTTAGTAAAACACCAAATTTTCAAAATTGTATCTCTTTTAATTGCTGAGATGTGACAACAACGCATTTTTGGTAAAATGTACGGGAACGCTTAAATATCTTCAAAATTACAAAATTTGGTACCAGGAGGTTTCCGGGCATGCGGAATTGAACCATGATGTTGACATTGTTGGCAGATTCTCCAGTTTTGCGGTACACCTAGTCATTTTGTTATCTTAAATGGAACGCACCTTTTGTTTTTATTGCAACAAATTGGGTGCGCCCAATTTAGTAGGATTCCAAATTTTCAAAATTTTATCTATTATGTGCTGAGATATGACAACATCACATTTTTGACACGTGTACCGCAAAACTGGGAAATCTGGCAACAGTGTCAATATCATGGTTCAATTCAGCATGCCCGGAAACCCCCAGGTACCGAATTTTGTAAATGCAGCTTGAGCGATTTTGAAGATATTTAAGCGTTCCGCGGTACTTTTTGCTAATAATGCGTTGTTATCACATCTCAGCAATTAGAAAAGATAAAATTTTTAAAATTTTGGTATCTTACTAAATATGATATGCCCAATTCATTGCAATAAAAATAAGTGGGGCGTCCATTTACGATAACAAAAGGACTCCGAGTACCACAAAACTGGGAAATCTGACAACAGCGCCGATATCATAGTTCAATTCCGCATATCAGGAAACCCCCAGGTACCAAATTCTGTAAATGTAACTTTATCGGTTTTGAAGATATTTAAGCATTCCGGTTCTTTTTATTAACCCTGTATGATGACACATACGCAAAAACTGAAAGATTTAATTTTCTTTTCAGAGTATCAGCTTCGTTCCTAACCGTCACTTCAACGGCATTTCTATTTGAGATTTCGATCAAGGCATCGTATATTTGGCCATTTTGGTATTTCAAAGCCTTTATTGAATCCACACGGCTCCCCCACATGTTTTCACTGATGAGTTTTAGGTTTAGATGTTGTACTTTGTTTCTTAAGATTGCCCATTGCAGAGTGGATGTAGCAAAGAAAATATGTATATCACTAACTGTTAAAACGACCAAATTCAAAGTGTGCGCAGCGCATGGTACGTGGGTGGGCGTCCCGTCGCCTCTACCCTGGCGCCGGCCCTGCTTCTTACAACAATCTCGAACAAGCCTACTTGTGAACTTACGCCGAGAGTAGATGCTTTTAGACTACATCTACATCGCATTTTAGCACTTAACAGAGGTTAATAACATTTTACTTTTGTAGTGTATTAAAAGTATGGTATTCTAGTTATTTACCAGAACGTGTGTATGAAAATCCCGCAAAGATTTGATGGTTTTTAAAACATGTTATACGTAGAATCTCAGCCATAAAAGTGTCGCGGACCTACTAGCAATGGTAGGCCAGAAACTGATAACATAATGCATCAATTTTAAAAATATGTATTTTGTTGAGGGGAAGTGGTAAAAATATTGGCTATATATGTCAAACGTCTTCGAGGGTACCAGTCCAAGTCATTTTCTTATATCTCAAATAAAAAATGCAATATTTTCTGAATAATATAATATATCTCAAAGAGGTGTGGACACTGTCCACATTGCATTTATAAAACTACGTAAAATTATTCTTAGATAATATAGAAAGCTTTGGTGGTGCCAAAGCTCAATGCCCCCCGGTCCAAGTATTTTAAAAGTCCTTTTATATAAAAAATACTCTATTTTTACCGTTTTACCAGGATTAAGACAAGTGTGGATACTGTCTGTTTTGAGTTCTGTTGCCGAAACTTGGTATAATTATTTAGGGATACGTAGAAAGCTTTTGGTGTATTTTCAAAAACAACTTTTATATAAAAAATACCTTATATTTATTGTTTTGCCAAAATTAAGACAAGTGTGGACACTGTCCCCTTTGAGTTGCGTTGACGAAACTTGTTACAATTATTTAGGGGTAACTTAGAAAGCTTTCAGTGGTACCAAAGTTCAATGCACCCCTGTCCAAGTATTTTTAAGAACACCTTTTAGATAAAAAAATACCCTTTTTTTGCTGTTTTGCCAATATCAAGACAAGTGTGAACACTGCTGTCTGCTTTGAGTTGCATTAACGAAACTTGGTACAATTATTTATCGATAATTTAGAAAGCTTCTGGTGATACCAAAGTTCAATGCGCCCCCGTCCAAGTATTTTAAAAAACACCTTATATATAAAAAATACACTATGTTTACTGTTTTGCCAAGATTAAGACAAGTGTAGACACTGTTTCAACAAAATACATATGTTTCGCTTTTGGTAGCACCAAAGTTTAATGTCCCCCGTCCCTTAATAATCATACCAAGTTTCGTCAACGCAACTCAAAGCGGACAGTGTCCACACTTGTCTTAATCTTGACAAAGCAACAAACATAGGATATTTTTCAATATATAAGGTGCTTTTAAAAATACTTGGACGGAGGGTCATTGAACTTTGATAACACCAAAAGCTTTCTACATTATCGATAAATAATTGTACGAAGTTTCGTCAACACAACTCAAAGAGGACAGTGTCCACACTTGTCTTAATGTTGACAAAGCAGTAAACATAGGGTATTTTTTAATATATAAGGTGTTTTTTGAAGTACTTGGATTGAACTTTGGTGCCACCAAAAGATTTCTGCATTATCGATAACTAATTGTACGAAGTTTCGTAAACGCAACTCAAAGCCGACAGTGTTCACACTTCTTAATTTTGGCAAAATAGTAAATGTAAGGTATTTTATTATATAAAAGGTGTTTTTAAAAATACTTGGACGGGGGGGCATTGAACTTTGGTACCACCAAAAGCTTTCTACTAAATAATTATACCAAGTTTCGTCAACCCAACTCAAAGCGGACAGTCTCCACACTTGTCTTAATCCCGGCAAAACGGTAAAAATACAATATTTGTTATATAAAATGTGTTTTTAAAAATACTTGAAGCGGGCATTGAGCTTTTGTACCCCCAAAGGCTTTTTATATTACCTAAGAATAATTGTACGTAGTTTTATAAACGCAATGTGGACAGTGTCCACACCTCTTTGAGACATATTATATTATTCAGAAAATATTGCATTTTTTTATTTGAGATCTAAGAAAATTACTTGGACTGGTACCATCGAAGACGTTTGACATACATAGTCAATATTTTTACCATTTCCCCTCAACAAAATACATATTTTTAAATTTGAATCATTATATTATCAGTGTCTGGCCTGCCATTGAGAGTAGGCCCGCGACACTTTTATGGCTGCGATTCTATGGATAATATCACTCTAACTTAGAAGATGATGTATGGATGGATATCACAGTTAACTATTAAAGACCAGAAGACTTAAGAAGACCCATAAATGTTCAGACAAAAATGGCAATAGTTGTAAACAGTGATTAAAATGTATGATCGAATGTATATGCAAATTATGCAGTAATAGTTTAAATTGTAATGAGATGACGGTCTATCAGACAGAAAATGAAGAAGCCTAAGCCTAATATATGATTTTTCGTAGCCTCTTATATAAAAATCTCAATAAATTAACATAGTGACATAGTGGTAATAATAAGGTACTGTTAAGTAAACAAACATTGTTTGGTTTCTTCATGGCGTTCCGATATTATAGGTAGGTACCTGTCGCTCCAGATTAACCGACGAGAAACCAAATTTTTAAATTCCGCGCGCTTTAGAAGATCGTAGCTCCTAAACTATAAAAGTGACAACAATGCTTATGCTACGGAAAACTATTTTGGTCATTTGTCTACATTTTATTCGCTGCATGTTATATGAAATTCCCAAAAACAAAAAGTTTTTCGATTAGTGTAAATTTGCCTGCATAATTTCTAAAGTCTCAAGGTCATCAATATTTTAAGCATATTTAAAATAAAAAATACGAACCATTTTATATTTGGAAAGAAGCGCCTAAGTGTATGTTTTAAAACAAAAAAAAATCATGTCGATAGCTCTATTGAGTGTTTAGATATTAGAGTGGAAATATAAAAAAAAAGGATTTTTAAAAAGAGGAAGTTTCACAGCTTTTTTTAAATAAAAGGAATCGGGACCGCAAAAAAGGTCGTATTATGAGGTTTCATGTGTAGAATGATCTTATTAACAATACCCAATAGGTTTGATCTTGTTCTAAGCTGATAAAAAAAAAATCGACACAATTTTACTCATTACTTATTCCACCACGAAAACGAATATAATAATTATTACGGTCAATATCAATGATCGACGGAGGCGGGGTGAGTGCGGCGCGGCGGGAGCACGAGCGACAAGAAATAATGCTCCTGTTGCCACGTTTTGTACCACGTTGCCGCTTGTAGTGTAAAGTCGTGAATAAATAATAGTTATTAATCATGATACAATATTTTTGTATCATGGTTATTAACGATACTAGTTCGATATGAACACTATATTGAAACGCGTGTAACGTTAAACCACGTTTCATTAAGCAAAGTTCATATCGAACGCGTATCATTCAAAATTTAATCTATGACGGCGACACCGCGACGGTCCAAATAAATTTTATTTGCATAGATTCGATTTATCCTACAATTCCATAAACGTCTTCATAAATTAAAATTCAAAATTATAACTATCAATTACCTAAACGTACCGAATTTTGGCGACTAACCAAAAATATTAAATTTGATTATAACATATATTGGAGGGTTCAAATGACTATAATAATTAAAACTAACTGAAATTAACCGACAGCTGATTGAACGACTAACCAAAAGTAACTAAAAGCACCCAAAAAGGGCTAAAACGTATCGGAACAGATTAAATATATAACTAACTAAACTTCACTAATATTAATCAAAACCATTAAATTGGTTATAACGGTTGAACCGTGAGCGTGCTTCGAGGCATTTTTTTATTAAGATCATTGCTTTCGAGTCCTCACCAGCACTTATGGTCGGCTCGCCAAAAATGTTCAGACCTCTCAATGGTCCCAGTCGCCCTTGAATTCAGTTTAGCTATGTTTGTGACCTCTTTATAACTCGACAAGAAAAACCGCGGTATCTTAAAAAATATGGAGTGTATCGCCAAATTTGTTATAGCTATTAAATTGTCTAATATTTTCATACAAAAATTTGGAATAAAAAAAAATAGTTAAATTGGTGCTGGCAGAGGGCGCCACTTTACGGAGAAAATAATGAGGTCACTGCTTATTATGTGTGAGCTATCACGTATACGTCGACTCTGACCTCTTTTACACAAAAAAAAAATCATCAAAGTATTCTTTAATCGATCGTCGCAACAAAGAATTGCCATACGTAACATGTCAAACAGATGGCACTTTATACTTCTTTAGCAGAAATATAGCAAAATATATAATATTTGAAGAGAATTAAAGGAAAAATATTGTGGCATCGAGTGTAAGAGGCCACAATTTTGGAAGCTGTCACAGTACACCCACAGGCACACACAAGAGGTCATAATAATAGCGATACCAACACACACACACACATACAGGTTTCCACTATATTTGTGACGCACCGACCTGTGGACCAAATTGTGACGTTTTCCGATTTGCTCTCACATCTGATTGACCTTGATTTTAGATTTAAGTAGCTATTTTTAGTTTTATTTTACACACCATAGAATAGATATTATTGACATTTTCTGCAAGCCGTCACAGTTAATGTACCAACCAACACGTACACACAAAGCGTCACAAATAGGTCTAATTTTACACAGTCCGCCACATTAAATGCAATACCTGCTTTTTTTACACAGTGCGCCACAAATATTAGTTTTTGTGAATGCGTCATAATTTTTGCTCATAAAATTTGAATGCAGGTAGAGGCGCGTTCGGGATGCTCACGCCATTTACTCCGTGCATACCTAAAATACTCCAGCCGTTCGGGTAAAGCTTTTCGTGCAAATGGAGAAGCTCTTTCAGCGTTCGACTATTACGGAGTGGGGTAAAAAGAGTTTACTCCAAAAGTTCCACCTCGCAGAAGGAAGATATTGGAGTGAGCCTGCGTAGTTTGAGAATCGAGCGAGAAGTGTAATTTTCGATTTTCATTGTGTGTCTTGTTTCTTGACAATTTTAATTTTGTTTGGGTCATATGCATAAATTTTGTGGCCATGTGTAGTCCAAGATTATAAAAATATGGAAATAAGTAAATAACCGCATTGTCCTGTTGTAGACGAGGTAGGTAACTCCGTTGTATTTGATGGGTCGCAGGTACTATTTCACAAAACATTAATAAAATTTGTAATTGAGCAAACATTGTGTCCGAATTCTCTTAAAAAAACACTTTTCCTAAAAATTAAAATTGAATACAGAAAATAGCTGTCTTGAATCCGTCAGTAATCTGTCATTGCCAGGTCCAACAACTACGAATCGTTCGACTATACATTTTGACTCCACACGCTCCAAGATCACGTGCCCGAAAATCCACTCGTACTCCACTCCAATTCCATTTTAATACCTGAACCCAGTATAGATATAAGAATAAATTATATAAGCTAAGGTATTTCATGTATATTTTACTGAGAATATGCGATTTCAGGATAATTATGTTCATTTAGTCTGCGACATATTAAAACATCCAGTCAGGAACAATAACAATTTACGTGAGCATATTTCCAGTATTTTCCAACACTGGTAGCGAACAATGAGTTATATAAAAGTTGTAGAACATTAAAAATCTAAAAGCCTTAAATAATTTGGAATGTACTGGGTGGCTTTAAAAGCTATGCCACATCAAAGTAACCTTCTTTTAAATGCATTGATTCATTTTTGTCTTAATTTCTGAATCTGTAAAAATATATATGCATTAATTACATTTCCTATGCACAGATTTAATATTTAATAAATGCCATAAGCGCAGATTATGGCAGTCAGTATCTAAAGAAAAAGGTTAGTATTTTTGCTGAAAATAATCAGTGACAATCAGTGGCGGCTCGTCGGGCGAGGTGGCTCTTCGCCAAAGACAAATAAAAAAATTATATCGAAACACTTTTTAAAATACTAATTTACTAATATATTATACTTTTAGCCGCTTTTAGCTCTACATTGGATATATCTAAATATGTAAAAAAATAAAAAAAATTAATAAAGTGCCTCCGGTACAATATTCAATCCGGCCGCAGCTCTGTATAATATTCCATTGATCGCGACCGTTTCGTTAATACTGACTAAACAAACGGCGTCAGTCGTCACCCGCCAATATACAGTCAGGTGGTTTTACTGCGGCACTGTTGCCATGGTTGTTTCGGCGTCACGCAAGGACATTATTTCCGATCTTTCGATCTTTTATTTGTTTTTCTCCGATTGACCTCAAATATTAATTTTGCAGACACATATCAATCAGCAAAGTATTACTTTTCCTGTCCAGGCAGCAAAGTAAGTACTTTGCTGCCTAGGCAGCAAAGTGATTAGTTTCCATGGGAATAAAACGATTGACATAAGTTGTCAAACTATAATTATTATGGACATATACATTTCCATAGCAACCAACCGTTCCAACAATTGCGATTTCTATCAAATTTTGCCTTAATTTATCACTACAGGAAAAATAAAAAGATTGTGGGAATTGTAATAATTTGCTAATATACAATATACGTATATCATTATAAACAATCGAAGAAAAAATTATATGTTCAACTCGGCAGCAAAGTAGATTGACTGCCTTAGCTGAATTCCTAGCTTCGCTACGCTCGGCTATGAACTATCAGCCGCGGCAGTCAATCTACTACTTTGCTGCCTAGTAAAACAAATAACTATTATTTGATTCCCGTTGCCGTTGGTACGATCGGAAAACTTCGTTTTCATTTAGTTAATTTTACACTTTAGTACATTTCTTGTTGTTGTTTTTAAATTTTATTAGTAACGCGATTATTGTTTTGAAAATTAATCCGATTAATGACTTGGTGTGCAATACAACAAAGTTCGATGTGTACAGTTTGTCTTTTCTCTCCGACGCTTTTGAAAATTTATTAGTTTTATGGCACAAAATTTGCAAAAGATCAAACACTTAAAATATTAACTTTCTCTTTTATATACCGAAGAAAATTATGAAAATATAAAATTGCAAGAACTGATTATGGCATTACAAGGACATACACATTTTCATAGAAGCCTATAATACCTTGTTTTGCCTGATTCTTACAATTTCATCGACGCGCGTATCGGTAGGGAGTAGTTTTTCATGTATAAAAAAGTTAAAAACTTTTACAAGAAATACCATTTCGCAGAACAACGACAGCGCTGATCAACGGGACAGAATTAAGGACAAGGACAACAAGACAAGGCCTTCCCCAAGGAAGCGTAATATCGCTTCGCCAAGAACCAACATGGAGAAGTTACTCACTTTGGAAAGGAAACTTCTACGGACGATCATGGACTACAGATGGGAGGAGTTTAAGACGACCAGATAAATGTACAGAGAAACCAGGACAAAGTCGCCAGAACAGGGGATACAAGAGGCAGCGACGAAATTCTCCAGGTGCACGACGAGGACACAGTAACTAACCAGGAATATAGGAAGGAAGTCCGTAGAGGAGATGCCATTCAGGAAGATACACAAGATGATCCAAGAGGTGATGCTGTGAAGAACCAGGACAAGGCCTAGGAGCCGACACCCCCCCCCCCCCTGTAGGACTGTATAGAACCGAAAATAAAAAAGTGGTGTTTGAAATATCATTTTGAATTAAAATACCATGTAATTTATTTAGTTATCTAAAGCTGCGTTAGGTGCGTATAAATATGGCGAGACGCGCGCGAGTCGCGCCTGAGCCGCGCCTCCAACGGGGGCTCGCGAGTCTACCACGAGCCGCTCGAGGGAGGCTCGACGGAGGCTTGCAGCGATCCGTTTTCTGTCGGTTTTTGGGGCGACCTCAAAGGGATTTTGCGCGTCTAGTGGGACGGGTTCGTGGCAGGCTCGTTCAAAATTTGGTTTGCAGCGAGACCTTTGAATTCGTTTCCGTGTTACAGTGGCGTAGAGCCATCAAATATACAAAAATAAACTGTACGGCATGGCCGCACATACTTTCAGACTCTCTTTTGTTAATACTTTTAATAATCATAAACATTTGGTGCCATAGAACTAAATAAAATTAGATTAGTGCACCACAAAACTAGAAATAAGTAATGAACGCCAACATCACACATCCTTAATTTTAGGATAAATTACGCCAGTGACCGCACTGCTTTGATTGTTTAACCTTGAAATGTCATAAAAAATATGCATTTTTATTTCCAATAACAATGAAATATTTTAAATGTGAAATGTAACCCCAGAATTTTAATTTTTTGGGGCCTGGAACAACCAGGATGCATAACTAACCATCTCTTTTAAGTATCGTGTATGTGAAAAAGATTTATTTGCATTTAGAATTCTCAAAAACTGTGACAGTGTTTACAGATCGCGAGGAATACCCAAATTATGAGTCGTACGCGGCGGCCTGTGGTTGTTTATTTAATAAACTTGAAATTACAAAAGCTCCACTGCACATATCTAATAAAGCTGCCGTTTGTTCTTCGTCGTCAGACATGGCAGGTCTATTCTTTTATTTTCTTGATTTCGCAACCACGATTATTATGTCGCACTTCTTCACTCAGTTCTGAACTGAGCCGAAAAACAAATCCAAACGTGGCCCTGCTTAAATTAAAATAATTCGTCGCTGGCTCGTGGCATGCGCGTATCTCCTGATGGATCCGGGATACTAGCGGTAGGCTCGCTGCTTCAAAAAAGTTGCCGCGAGCCACGAAATTCTATGAATAGGCTTGGCTCGCGCGCGGCTCAGGCGCGTCTCGCCATATTTATACGCACCTTTAGGTTTCGGGGGACGCTTGTTAGGTACCACCTCAGTTAGTATATAGGCATTTATTTATTAATATGTATATATTGTTAAATTTGTATTAGTTTTAGGCAACAATCAAGTATCTTAAGGCAATTCTTTATAAATAAATAAATACACTTTCCTGTTTGACTGTTATCTCACTTCATAAAGAACTTTTGCTGGAACTCATGCGGCAACATTCTTTTTATGAAGATATCATTGATAGTTTTGCCTCCCTAAAGAGTCGAGTTGGTGTACAAAGCTAGATAATGTAAATAAGTCAATGTTGACAGTGTTTTAGTTTTATTTTACTTAAGTAGGTAGAGTTGCCATATGTCCGGTTTTTGACTGGACAGTCCGGTTTTTCAGACGTCTGTCCGGTCGAGAAAATTTTTGTAAAGAATTTCTGTTTTTTACAGATTTAATAATAATATGTGTAATTTGCGAAGCATGCCATGTCGCACTATGTGCCGACTGTTTTGACTTCTGTTACGTATTAAAATATAGTACATACTTCTTTTTGAAAAAGTCGTTTTTTTCTTATCCTAGGTATATTTGACATATCACAGTCTATACCTACCAATTATTTTTTCATTTTGGTAATCCTATTCGCAAAAAAGGTGTTACAAAGCTACTGGCAAAAATCGCACACGTAGGAATTCTTCTCCCCCGGAGCACTGTTCATGTGCCCATAAAAGACTGGACCCAAAGTTCTCCCCCTGGTGTCTTGAGAAAGGGGTTCATCACAAAATAAACATTTTGCGTCGTTGTTTTCAGAGACGAACTGACCAATTTGATCCATGTCAAGATCATCATCTGCAGGTGCAAATTCCTCTTCTCCATCCTCTTCCGAGCTTGATTCATTGTTTTCAACTCTAGTTCTTTTTGTGGCCTTCTTACGACTTTCACTCGATTCTACTAGAACTAGTTTTCTCTTTCCCTTTCCATTTTTTGTTTTGTTTAATTTTTCAATTGATATTTCTAGCTCTGTTTTATAAGGGGAAGAAGTTATAACTTGTGATTTGGAAGACTTTCGTCCCCTTGTATTCGCTCGCTTCCTAACCATTGGAACAGGCGAAATATCAAATGGACTGACTATGGTTCTTGAACAGT
>MU197020.1:233-11464 GCA_016904865.1 Pissodes strobi | reverse complement strand
ATTTGAATTCTACGAAAAATTCTAAACACTTTTTATGTAGGATGTATTATAGCTAAAGTTAATAAATTTTGACTTATGAGACTTTAAAATTTACCCTATTTTGACATTTATTTGCATTTTATAAGAAAACAACATGTGCTACGGCCAAAACAAATGGTGCAATTTATACGTCAACCAAGGCGCTCTAGGATGGCAGAATAAAAAACTTGAAATTAAGAGTTTTCAAAAATTGATATTTTTGATAAGTTGATTTTCAATTTTTCATCGAGTTTTGTATGAAAACGGTTTAACCTACAGCCATGAGACTTTTACTACCCAATCTTACTTTTTTGTCTTCTTTCCCTTTCTATCCTTAGTTTTTATTTTCAAACAACGGATATTATTTTTTATTATGCTTATTGGATCCATAAAAATGGTATTTAGTGGCTGGCTTTTATTAAAATGAAAATAATCATGTTTAGCCATCACACAGGTTGCTATGGTTTTTAAAAACAATTGAATTTTGACATATAACTTTTGTCTTGCCATTTTAAACAGATTGCAAAGAACTTTTAGTCTAAGCCGAAAAAAAGTCACGAAACAAAGCACCATAATTTACACAAATTGCAACAAAAATTTTAAAATCAGCCGAAGACACAGGGGTAATAAGTTACCTGTCAAAATTCAATTGTTTATAAAAACCATAGCAACCTGTGTCATGGCTAAACATGATTATTTTTATTTTAATAAAAGCCAGCCACTAAATACCATGTTTATGCATCCAATAAGCATAATAAAAAATTATATCCGTTGTTTGAAAATGAAACCTAAGGATAGAAATGGAAAGAAGACAAAAAACTAAGATTGAGTAGTAAAAGTCTCATGGCTGTAGGTTAAACCGTTTTCATACAAAACTCGATGAAAAATTGAAAATCAACATATCAAAAATATCAATTTTTGAAAACTCCTAATTTCAAGTTTTTTATTCTGCCATCCTAGCGCGCCTTGGTTGACGTATAAATTGCACCATTTGTTTTGGTCGTAGCACATGTTGTTTTCTTATAAAATGCAAATAAATGTCAAAATACGGGGAACTTTAAAGTCTCATAAGTCAAAATCTATTAACTTTAGCTTACATAAAAGTGTTTAGAATTCTTCGTAGAATTCAAATATGCAAAAATATACGGGGGTTGCCATTTAAAAAAGTTAAACTTATATCGCTTCCGGTGAAACCGGAAGTGACTGTCAACTGTTTTTTTTTTGCTTGAAATGTGCACGTCACTGAACCCTATGGTCGGTGAGAATTTCAAATTTTTATCTCAAGCCATTTTAAAATCCGGGCCTGGGTAGTAGTTTCGTTGTCACCCGGTATATATATGAAGGGCACAAGGGAAAAACACTCTAAGTCACATTTCATATGGGAAACTTTTTTATTATTGATTTCACTGAAAATTTTATTCTTGATAAAAGTTGGTGCTTGGAAAAAACCTAATTTTGTTTGTCAATGCTAAATTAAGGATAAGTTATACAGGGTATTTAAAAAATACAAAAATGTTGGTTAAAAAAACAAAAACTGGAAAATCGGAAAACCTTCTACAGAAAAAATAAAGCTCCTATTAAGATAAAAATAAAAGTCAAATACAATTTTTTTCAAAAGTGCATCGTTGCTGAAAAAAATTAGGACAAAATTAAGAAAAAGAGGGTTTTTTCAATAATTGACAATCCACTTCAATACCCAAAAAAATTATATTTTCAGTATATGTAATTTTCCTGTTATTGCAATTAAGCATAAGCCTTCCGATTTCCAATCAATGTGCATTGTATCTTTAATATATTCAACATTCACGATCATTGGACAAAAAATACACGTCGAGAGACCCTCGCCCAGGCCCTGCAAACTACCCTCACAAAATATGATGGTATGGTGGCCTCCTCAATTGCATCAGCTAGTTCGTTGGTATATGGAATGTATAGTAAATATCCCAGGAATAACCCCTGATGAACACCTTTCTTTATATTTACTTTTTACAGAGTTTTACGCCCCTACCCCACACTGAGTTATGTCAGCCCAGTATGTCCGCATTAGATCAAGCGCAACACCCCTAGTATCATAAATTTCCATTTTTTAAATCAATTCGTCATGATTTACATTGTCAAAGGTTTTACAAATATCCAAGAGGAACACCGCTGTTCCTTTGTGAGCTCAGAATTTGTATCGTAGCCTGATATAGAGCTCGAATGGTCGACTTTCCCTTGCTAAAGCCGCTTTGCCTCTCATATATATATAATAGTAACAAAGTATATGTAAACTAGTAAGTTCACTCCGCGGTAAATCCTTTGATGTAATTGTGCCACATTCTTTTATATCAAGTGACAACTGGAGATGACCGATGCGCTGCGTAAGTGTCCGATTGATTCGCGTGGCTTTCTCTAGTCAGAGATGTATTCAGGAGATTGTATGGACTCGTACCGAAAGGCCTACTGAATGCCGGCCGGTGAAAAATCAAGTGAAACTGAGCAAAGTTGTAAAAATATTTTCATAGAAGGAAATTGAAAAAAAATTTGCTATACGGGGTGTCATTTTTAGGTGATACCACTGTTGCTATCTCAGAATCTAACAAGAATTTAACAACACTGCAAATCGATCTTGAAAAGGCATCAATAATGGCAACTTTCTAATTTAATCAACTTTGTAGCTTTGACCGTTTCAAAGATAGCAATAATAGTGGATTACCTAAAATATATTTAAAAATATATATAATAATATAATAGTTCGGAATCTCATTTTTACTACACTTCTTTGGTTTCATGAAAGTGATCGTTGTGACATGGTTTATGTTTTCGTCTCGCGTTACGGCTTTTTTGTATCGTTGATTGGACGACTAACCAAAACTAACCAAATCTATCAAAATTGGTTGTACCGTATCGGCACCGGCACCGGTTCAAATGACTACAATAAGCTGAGACTAAGTGAAACTAACCAAAACTTGATTCGACGATTAACCAAAGCTAACAAAATCTATTAAAATTGATTATAACGTATCGTAACGGGTTCAAATTACTAAAATAAGTTGATACTAACTGAAACTAACCGAAAGTTGATTGGAGGACTAACCCAAACCTATTCAAATTAATTATAACGTATCGGAACAGATTCAAATAATTAAAATAAGTTGAGACTAAATGAAACTAACCCAAAGTTGTTGACGACTAACCCAAACTAACAAAATCCACTAAAATTGATTTGAATGTATTCTGAAAAGCTTGAAATGACTAAAATAAGTTGAGAATAAGTGTAGCTAACCGAGAGTTGATTGAACTACTAACCCAAACTAACCAAATCTATCAAAATTGATTATAACGTATCGGATGACTAAAAGAATTTAAGACTAAGTGAAAATAACCCAAAATTTATTGGAAAACAAACTTAAACTAACGTATCGTAACGGGTTCAAATTACTAAAATAAGTTGATACTAACTGAAACTAACCGAAAGTTGATTGGAAGACTAACCCAAACTAACCAAACCTATTCAAATTGATTATAACGTATCGGAACAGATTCAAATAATTAAAATAAAATGAGACTAAATGAAACTAACCCAAAGTTGTTGACGAATAACCCAAACTAACCAAATCTACTAAAATTGATTTTAATGTATTCTGAAAAGCTTGAAATGACTGAAATAAATTGAGAATAAGTGTAGCTAACCGAGAGTTGATTGTACTACTAACCCAAACTAACCAAATCTATCAAAATTGATTATAACGTATCGGATGACTAAAAGAATTTAAGACTAAGTGAAACTAACCGAAAGTTTATTGGAAAACTAACTTAAACTAACCAAATCTATTAAAATTGATTATAATGTATCGGAACCGCTTTAAATGACTAAAATAAGTTAAGAATAAGTGAACTAACGGAAAGTTGGTTCGACCACTAGCCCAAACTAACCAAATCTACTAAAACTGATTATAACGTGTTGGAACCGGTTCAGATGACTAAGGTATAAGTTAAAACTAAGTGAAACTAACGGAAACTTGATTCGACAATTAACCAAAACTAACAAAATCTAATAAAATTGATTATAACGTATCGTAACGGGTTCAAATGACTAAAATAAGTTGATACTAATTGAAACTAACCCAAAATAGATTGGAGGACTAATCCAACCTAACCAAATCTATTAAAATTATTTATAACGTATCGGAACCGCATTAAATATCTAAAATAAGTTGGGAATAAGTGAAACTAAACGAAAGTTGAATCGACAACTAACCCAAACTAACCAACTCTATTAAAGTTGATTATAACGCATCGGAATCGGTTCAACTGATTGAAATAGTTAAGACTAAGTGAAACAAACCAAAAGTTAAATCGAGGACTAACCTAAACTAACCAAATCTACTAAAATTGATTATAATGTATCGGAAACGCGTTAAATGACTCAAATAATTTGAGAATAAGTGAAACTAACCGAAAGTTGGATCGACGACTAACCCAAACTAACCAAATCTACTAATATTGATTATAACATATTAGAACCGCTTTAAATGATTGAAATAAGTTGAGAAAAAGTGAAACTATCTGAAAGTTGAATCGACGACAAGACCAAAGTAACCAAATCTACTAAAATTGATTATAAAGTATCTGAACCGGTTCTAATGACTAAAATAAGTTGAAACTAAGTGAAACTAACCAAAAGTTGATTGAACGACTAACCGGATTAGGTTGGTTAGTTCGGGTTAATCGTCGATTCAACTTTCGGTTAGTTTCACTTAGTCTCAACATATTTCAAATATTTGAACCGGTTCTAAGACGTTATAATCAATTTTAATAAATGCTATTAGTTGGGTTAGTCACCAAATCAACTTTGGGTTAGTTTCTCTTAGCCTTAACTTATTTTAGATATTTGAACCGGTTCCGATACGTTATAATGATTTTATTACATTTGGTTAGTTTGGGTTAGTCGTCGATTGAACTTTCGGCTAGTTTCACATAGTCTCAACTTATTTTAATCATTTGAACCGGTTCCGTTACGTTATATTCAATGTTAATAGATTTGGTTAGTTTGGGTTAGTAGTCCAATCAACTTTCGGTTAACTTCACTTATTCTCAACTTATTTTAGCCATTTGAAGCAGTTCCGATACGTTATAATCAATTTTAATAGATTTGGTTAGTTTGGGTTAGTGTTCAATTAACTTTCGGTTAGTTTCACTTATTCTCAACTTATTTTAGCCATTTGAAACGGTTACAATACCGACGTCATTATCGATTCTAATAGATGTGGTTAGTTTGGGTTAGTCGTCGATTCAACTTTCGCTTACTTTCACTTATTCTCAACTTATTTTAGTCATTTAAAGCGGTTCCGATACGTTATAATCAATTTCAATAGATTTGGTTAGTTTGGGTTAATCGTCGATTCAACTTTTGATTAGTTTCACTTTGTCTCAACTTATTTTAATCATTTGAATCGGTTCTGATACGTTATAATCAATTTCAATGGATTTGGTTAATTTGGGTTAGTCATCCAAACAACTTTCGTCTAGTTTCATTTAGTCTCAACTTATTTCAGTTATTTGAACCGGTTCCGATACCTTATAATCAATTTTAATAAATTTAGTTAGTTTGGGTTAGTCGTCGAATTAACTTTGGATTAGTTTGGGTTAGTCGTCCAAACAACTTTCGGCTAGTTTCACTTAGTCTCAACTTATTTTAGTTATTTGAACCGGTTCCGAGACGTTATAATCAATTTTAATAGATTTGGTTAGATTGGGTTAGTCGTCCAATCAACGTTCGGTTAGTTTCACTTAGTTTCAACTTATTTTAGTCATCTGAATCGATTTCGATACATTATAATCAATTTTAATAGATTTGGATAGTTTGGGTTAGTCGTCGATTCAACTGTCGGTTGGTGTCAGTTATTCTCAACTTATGCTAGTCATATAAAGCGGTTCCGATACGTTATAATGATTTTATTACATTTGGTTAGTTTGGGTTAGTCGTCGATTGAACTCTCGGCTAGTTTCGCATAGTCTCAACTTATTTTAATCATTTGAACCGGTTCCGTTACGTTATATTCAATTTTAATAGATTTGGTTAGTTTGGGTTAGTAGTCCAATCAACTTTCGGTTAGCTTCACTTATTCTCAACTTATTTTAGCCATTTGAAGCAGTTCCGATACGTTATAATCAATTTTAATAGATTTGGTGAGTTTGGGTTAGTGTTCAATTAACTTTCGGTTAGTTTCACTTATTCTCAACTTATTTTAGCTATTGAGTTTGTCGTCGAATCAACTTTGGGTTAGGTTCACAGTGCCAAAAGATATTTAATATTTACAAAGCATTCCGTTATCGTTATATAATATGTACTTATAAAAAAAATCTGACACCTAGACGATTTTTCCGGTCTCGACCTTCACCTAATTTTATTAACATATCTATTCACTAATCCGACTATAGATTTCTCCTATTTGCCTTTGTATTTTTCATTGCTTCGTATATATTTCCACCGAAGTCCGAATAAAATATTAAAATAGAAATAAAATTAAGGATTTCCACAAATCCGACTCTGTTCTGAACACTCTGCCTACACACGAACGACTGATTAAACTAAAACGCTCTACATGCTGCCAACAATCTGCGGATTTTCGGCGGCTGGCACAAAATATTTGGGGGAGTGGAGCTACTAGTTTACATATACTTTGATAATAATATTAATAATAATAATAATAAATGCATTTATTAGAAATAATTGTAAAAAATACAGTTTCAAAAAAATATATTTACCTAAGACTGGCGCAGTCTAGCTTAATAGCTACTCCACTGAACCAGTCAGAGATATGACCTAAATTAAAAAATAAAAGTCCCAACAAATGGCACTAAGCAGATATCAAATGTCATTCAAAAATTAATAAAATAAAAATAAACAATTGTAAATAATAAAAATTATTGCTAGCCGCCCAGCAAAACTAAGTAGGTAACTAACTCGAATTCTGCAAACTCAAAAGGTATTTTTTATACCTAAATTTAATGAATGTACGTTCAAACCTAGCAGTTCAGTGGGTATCAAATTATAATATTTAACAACCCACGCTGAAACATAGCACTATGATGATGAGGCATAGTCAACTTAGCTCCACTTCGTATATTCCTATTATGAACCTCACGGCGAAAAGTGACGCGCTCCCGGATCGAGATTGACGACCTAGGATCGTTAACAATCTTAATTAAAAAACTACAAAAATGAAGGACTCTACGACTATCCATCTTCAACCAATTAATTTCCTTATAAAAGTGAGAAATATCGTACTTCCTGACACCATAAACCAGGCGCACACACATATTTTGAACTTTTTGTATACGAGGTCTCCTTTCCTGATCGAGACAAAAACCATAAATAAAATCACAATAATTGAAATTAGACAATACTAGGGATTCACATAAAGTTCTTTTTAAATTTAAACTCATTATATGTCTATTATTGTAGGACATTTTCAAAGAAACATAAGATTTTTGAAAAATATTTTTTAAATGTTCCTTGAATCTAAGTTGGTTGTCCAATGATAAGCCCAAATTTTTTGCGATATCGACCATATTTAACTTTGAACCATTTATTGATAAACTACAAATATTTTTAAGAAAGTTAACTTTCTTTTTGCTTCCAAAAATCATCATAATTGATTTAGAGGGATTAAGATGCAAATTATGGGATATTGAAAGTTCACTCAAATTTGTAAGATCCTCATTAATATTTCGCTCAGTCCTCTGATAACTGTCAGCATCAAAACAGCAATAAACCTGAGTGTCATCTGCAAAAGCTTGCACCCTACAATAACGTAGTGATTTTAAAATATCTGAGGTGTACACAAGAAAAAGTAGCGGCACTAAAATGGAACCTTGAGGCACCCCAGACTATATCTGCGCCTGCTCAGAGTAGTTATTATTGGAATATATCTTTTGAAATCTGTTTGTCAAGTATGATCTAATAAGATGACAGGACTTATTCGTAAAACCATAGTGTTTCAATTTGGAAATCAGAAGGGAATGATTAATGGTATCAAAAGCTTTTGTAAAGTCCAAAAGTATTAATATGGCACTCATATTCTTATCGCAAGCCCGAACAATATCATCAATTACATTAGTCAAAGCTATCGCAGTACCGAAATTCTCTCTGAAGCCGCACTGTGTTTGGGGAACAATATTATTATTAATAAAGTAGCTGTACATTTGATTGTGTAAAATTTTTTCGAAGATTTTTGAAATTGCCGGGAGAATACTTATTACGCGAAGATCATTTATACTATTGGATTGGCAGTTTTTGGTATTAGTTTACCTATTGAAATTTTCCATTGATCCGGAAAGTAACCTATTTCTAAACAACAATTGATTATATGTGTAATATATTTATCTAGAAAAGGGCTACAATGTTTAAGCATTAAAGGTAAAATCTCATCTACTCCTGTTGCGTTGGTTTCGATGTTATGTAAAACTTTATTTATCTCAGATACAGTTGCCAATCTAAATGAGAATCGTAAATTTTCATTATAAATGTTATTTTCATAGTATGTAACCTTGTCATTACAATTGGAAGTGTTTTGAACAAATGAAGCAAAAAAATTATTAATATCATTGGGATCAGAGAGAGCCTCTGGCACAGTTTTATTACTAGGTGTACATATATTAAAATTTTTCAGTGCAGACCATATTTGCCTTGGAATTTTCTCGGCACACAATAAATCCAAATGACGTTTCTTTTCCCTTCTAATTTGAGCCAATGTAAAATTCCTCAAAAATTTATAGTTAATCCAATCTTCATTAAGTTTGGATCGTTTAAACTTTCGCAGAGCACTGTCTCTTTGTTTCATAAATATTTTTACATTGGCTGTTAACCATGGCGCCTTCGGTTTAGTGATTCGTGATTCTTTTATTGGGGCATGAGTATCAAACAAAGTCAAAAGAAGTTCATTCAAAATCTTTATTTTGTTGTCGATATTATTTTCATAAAATATGTTATTAAAGGGTAAGTTATGCATAGTATTTTAAAATTCATTATAATTAAAGTGTTTAAAGGATCTATAACGAATAATTTTCGGCACAATTTGCGCTCTTGTAAAATTTAAATGACAATATATCATTTTATGATCAGAAATCTCATCAGCAGAAATAACGCCACTTTTAATTACCAAAGAACGGTTTGTCACAAACAATGCATTAATCAGTGTACTGGCAGTACTGGATATGCGAGTTGGTTTCTCAATAATCTGTACAAGATTATAATTTTCGAAAAGGGAAGTCAACGGATTATTATGGTTTAGCAAATTGATATTGAAATCACCTAGACAAAAAATTTCATCTACTGTTGGATAAATATAAGAAAAAATATTGTCGAAATCTGTTATAAGACTATTAAAATTTAAAGTTGGTGGTCTGTAAAAAACCATAAATGCGTAGGTTTTTTTAAATAATTGCAATTTAAAAATCAGAAGTTCAAATTGTACATTAATATTAAAATCAGCACCAATTCAATGACATAAGACGTTTTTATATATAGAGCAATACCTACACCTCGTCCCTCTCGATCTTTCCTGAAAAACTGATCAAAATCATTTTCCTCTATTAGACTCTTGAGTTCATTAAAACCTGTGTACAATGACCTTACATTCAAATGACCCACTTTCATGATGTACCAATAATAATAAAATGTAAATATTTATACCACAATACTGATTTAGAGAAAAACAAATAAAGCAATAGAAAATGAAGGCAAAATAAAAATAGTTGTTTTAGTAATTTATCACAGATAAGAAAAGGAAGTTTAAAGCCGAGTTAATTAAATTAACAAAATAAACAAAAAAAAGTTGTGAATAGTACCTACCCACAAATATAACAAAAAAAAAAACAGTATATCCCTATCGTTATCCAGAAATTAAACAATCCTGCAATCTAAAGCATTTAGATGGGTCTGTAATTTTTTTCATTACTTCTTTCCCACTTTTTTGTGTATTGGCTTGATAGGAGCCGGAAAAAAATCTGTAGTAAAAGTCAAATTTACAAGAAACGATGAAGTTTCTGCAATTGTATACGCAGTTTTCTTGAATAGTGAAATTGGACTTTCATCTTCAACCACACACTGTCCTATTATTTTTCAAGTTTTTTATTATTTTAAATAGTTCTTGAGGACTAATAATTTCAAGGGCATTCTTTTTTTTACAAAAAATCTCCAGTCACATCGATATTTTTATGTTTGTATTATTAGTGATTTTTTTAATAAAACTCATTGTTGACATTTTTTGGACTCTCTGATGACACTCTTTAAGATTTTGCAACATTTACTATTTTGGTTACCACTTAGCAAAAATTGCACTTTTACACACTAGTGAATATGATTAACGCATCGAGTGTTGTTACCTATATTTTGACTAAGATTTTATGTGCAGTTTTTGCTGATAGGCTTGGACTAAGTTTCGAATTATGAATCAGTTTCTCAACATCTTTGATCACCTGAAGAACGTTTTCGTTTTTTATTAGTTTTCGAATAGCGCAGTGACCACTGCAGGTTGTGCTGGACCGAATGGATAGAATATTTTATGAGCATGATGGTATCTGGATGGAGAGTGAGGGTATAAGATATTTCATTAGATTATTTTTATGACGTGGGTTCTCACAAGTAGAAAAGATAAACTAAATATTGCGACGTATGCGTGATGAAATTATATCGAAAATTGACCTTTATTTCAATGAATATCGTAATAAATTGTGAATTTCATAGCCCAAATTTAAATTAACCTCTAGCTTACTTGCAAAAAGCACAGCTTGGTCTTTATCCGTTCTACGTATGTTTCCCCGGTTATTTCCAGAAATGTGAAAATATAGCTAGCCACCATTTACTGGGTTTTTATTTTTTATATATTAAGAATAAATCCTTTTTTTTCAAAATGATTATTAATGTGTATGAAAAGCATTTCTAAGTTGTTGACAAAAATACAAACTAAACAGATATCTAGCATAATAATAATTTGCCTTTATTTTGAAAGAAAATAAGACAGAGGTGAACTAGAGAGATCCGCCATCGTATGTCACAAGTTTCGAAAAGACTACATTCCGTTATACTTCCTCTAACAAGCGCAATATCACTTACCTGATAACGCACTATATCAACGCCGAGAATGGTCTTGACGTGTAATTTGAGTCCTTAATTGAATCTCACCCCCCATTTTTAAATCACATTCCATGCCTACTGCATTTGTAAT
>JAEQML010080790.1:0-11464 GCA_016904865.1 Pissodes strobi | reverse complement strand
AAAAATGGGAAAATAATAAACAATAATAAAATCCTATTTGCTAAATGTAAAACGTTTTGACTTGATATAAGTAAAATTTTACAATAAAAACTGGATTATTTTAACGCATTCAAAATTAGTATCACTAACAACATATTATTAAAGTATAAAAAAAATTATATTTTTATAAAAATTGATTATTCGTTTCCTATTATTAGTCAAAAAGTAAGGTATTACAATTTTTAAACTTACAATGTTTATAAATATAGATAAAATTTAAATTTAGTTCCAATAGGTAGTTATAGTTATTTTATGTATTTTTTCTTTTTATAGAAAGAAGGCAATTAAACATTTTCTGCAATTTTATGCTTTAATGCACCAGAAACATGTATTTATCAAATTATTGATTAAAATGTCTTGTTATTTGGAGATTAATAATAAAATTAAATATTTTTATTTTATTAAATTTCATTATTTTTGCAAAAGAGGGGGAGATAAGAAATAAGGTGTTTAAAAACTGAAATCAAAACTCTGACCACTTTGGATAAGTCTTTATTTAATATGAGCTCGGCATATATTAATACTAATTTATGTATCGGTACATATAATATTGCTCCAGGCCAACAGCCAATGTTCAAAACTTTCAATCGCTTATAGCCATTATTATCATTATTACATTATAATTGACAATCAAATTAAATTAATATAAATGTACTCTTCAAAATATATACTGTAGTTTATTCGCTATAATCAAGTAAATAATTTTTGAAAAAATTCGGATTTAGGATAGTGAAATAAAGAACATCCGAGTAAAACTATATTTACTCGAAAATTAAACAATTCAATTGATAAAACACATCAACCTATACAACCCTTAAAACTAAAGAACTAAGAAGTGTATATAGTGTGCTGTTTCGGGCAACTTCTGGTTTGATTCATCCCTTATTTTCAACTGATCATTTTATGTTCACTTGTATTATTTCCCTTTGAAATAATTCATTTATTTTATCGTAGATGCCAAATTTTTTCATATCAAAGTTTTGTGTTTTTTTTGCCTATCAAACTTGTAAAGTTATACATGTTCTTAAAATAACTTTCTTGTATATTATAAGTTAGAATTAATCACCAGTTAAGGAAATTTGAAACCATAATTATTTTTGCTATTTTTCAATTAGAAGTTGCTAATATAGCTATTGTGATAAACTGATGTATCAAGAGATTAGATCGACTACAACTCCATAAATAAGTACTTATAAATATTACTTAAATATCGAAAAGTAATTGGACTACATTAACATAGATACAACCTAAAAGCATCACCATTTAATAAAAATCAACTAATAAATTAATTGTAATCCGTCGATTAATGTTTTATCTTTATTTAAATATAAGATGATTCACAGATCTCATTTATTATTATTTAAAAATTTATATATGTATATATATTTAAAATTGTCAAATCATATTCAAAATCATGTTTCCTGCCAAACAATATTGGTCCATAAAAGTTACTTTTTAATTTAAAAAATTCAAACTCGTTAGAAAAATATTACTTTTTTACACTGTGAAAAAATCCTTAATTGTAGTAAATTGGAAAAATACAATTATATAATATACATTTAAAGTTTTGTGTTCCAGTTAAAAAAAACTGCAAACAACTTTTTTGAATACTAAGTAACTAAAAATAACTCTTGGAGTAATATTAAAATGTTATTTTTTACTCCGTGAATAAAAGTGGATAGTGAATAAAAAAATTATAATGTCAATTCGCATTTTGAATATGACTTACATTATTTATATATTAAAGTCCTTAATAAAACATTAATTATGAATTCCCGGTGGGATAAACATGAATCACCTTCAAACCAGCTTATTCGGGCAATAATTGGTTTTTTGTTCTAAAAATAAATAGTACATTGGACATCTCTACGCTTTGCTGTATTGAAAGCCATCTAAGTGGCTTTAGCATCAAATTAATGGGAGTATAACGTGTACAGAACAATATAGTGTGCATAGCTTTATTTCGTAGCAACTGGAGTCTTTGCATATCAGCCTTTTTACTTGATATCAACAATGAACAACAGTAATTCAAATGCAGATATATAATGGTATTATATATAAGAACACAACTCCAGTGACTAAGAATCTCAGCTATTCTCCTAAAAAATTCTATCTTTTCCAATTTTTTTTTCTAATATGATCTACATGTAACGAAAAATTAAGCTGAGAATCCAAGACTACCCCTAAATATTACTAGATGCATTTTCAAATAGGCTATTAGATATCTATCTTAATCCAATAATTATTTTCTAGAAATCTATTACAATTCTGCTTAGAGCCAAAAAACCACGTACTATGTCTTTTTTTTATCTAAGCCTATTTACACACAACGAGTTATAAAGGATGTCAAGTTTTGATTTCATAGTATCTACTACCTGATTAAAATCCTTCCCGCAAACACAGATCAACATATCGTGCACAAACAAACTTAGAAACATATCATTTAAAACTCGGTCTAGGTCATTGACATAGTACAAACAAAAGGGGGCTCAGAACACTGCCCTGCGGCACCTCTATCTCACTATCAAACGAAATTGAGGACACATTATTCACTCTAGTCACATGGGAGCGATCCTCCAGGTGATAAGTGCACTGTTTGTAATTCCGTAGGCCTGTAGTTTGTGGATAAGTCTTTTCCTATTGATGGTCTCAAACGCACGCTGAAGGTCAATTAAAATGCTCAGGACAACATTTCCATCATGAACATATGAACACCATTTCGAACACACATACTGTAATGCTGACTCGCACGAATGTTTTCCCAAAAACCCGACTGACCTTTAAATAACAATTTGTTTACCTCTAGAAACCACCCACACAATTTCCAGAATTTTGTCTATTACCGATAATAAATTAATGGGTCAATATATTCTTCTGGTTTATTTGGTCTAGGCACAATAACACTGGTCTCTATTTTCTTTTGGAACTCTTCCTATTATAAGGGATGTTTGGTCAGGTGAAGGCTTTTTGTGTACCCAAGTACACAAAAAGCAGTCTTTAAAAATTTAACTGCTCAGATTTCTTGAACCACATTTAATGGGAAAATATTTGGCACCAATGACGAAGACATACTTTGTAGGCACAGCGATCAAAGAAAGCTTTCTCGCCCAGGGGATGTTCCTTTACAAATTGATGCTCTCAAAATAGACGTTATCTGAAACAAATTAAAATCTAATGTAATTTTGACTTACTTTGTAAAGAATTTGTTTGTCAAAAACTGAAACAATTAAAAAAATACAAATGTGGAACAACCCAAAAAAGTAAATTTAAAGACATCTAAACGCGCGTGCTTTAAAAGTGCTCTTATACTCTTATATCATAATATGCTATTAATTAAATTCAATATTCATTCCATACATTTGTCATCCTTCCTTATACATGCCTGTCAATCAATTAATTAACTATTCAAAACTGTTCATAGACACCTAGACGTGCAACTTCTGTGTATATGTACTTACGTACAAAATAAACCTTAATATTATGAGAAAGCATACTGATGGATATAAAAAAGTAGATGTAAAGATTTACCCTATCCCTATCTACATATATATGATTATTATAAAAATGTTCATCCTATTCAATTAAACCTGTTTTTTTTTTTTTTTTTTTTTATGGCAGTGGCACACACACTAAAGGGAGATCCTATGGCGCTCGACGAGCGGTGTGTGTGCGAAGATGTTGATTGACACGGTTCTTGAATATTTGTAGGTTGTAATTAGTGGGAAACAGATGTCCTGGAAGTGAGTTCCACAGTGATGCAGTGCGCCAGACAAAGGAGTTCTGGTAAAGCGATGTTCTAGGTGTTTCTAGTTGTACGACGAACTGGTGCGCTCCTGCCGTCTGTCGGGACTGTCTGACAGGAGTTGCCAGGGGCGGGATTATGCGGGCCAAATCCTGGGAACATCTGCCGTGAAAGTATCTGTAAAACAGAGACATCTCGGCCACATGTCTGCGATGTTCCAGACTATCCAGATTCCGGGTCAACTCCGGATCGCCGACGAGACGCACAGCCCTCTTCTGAATGGAATCCAGCAGCTTTAGGGTATGCTTTGGTGCGGCACCCCAGATATGTGAGCAATATTCTAAGCACGGTCTTATTTGCGCTTTGTACAGCAAGAGCAACTGCTGCGGTGTATAGAGTTTTTTGTTGCGAAATAGCGCGCCAAGCTTCTGGGAGGCTGATTTTGCGATGTTAGCAACATGGTCATGCCATGACATATTGCTGTTGACCGAAACACCCAGCAGCCTGATTGACGAGGATGAAGGAATGGTCGATCCTGCCATAATGATGTCAGGGCCCGCTGTATTGGCCCTCTTAGTAAACGTTGCTGCTTGGGTCTTTGCTGCATTGAACTGAACCAAATTTCGGTCGCCCCAAGTTTGAACTTTCTCCAGGTCTTGATTAATTGCTGTAATCTGCTCCTGTCTGCGGTGATGAGTCTCAGTCGCTGGTAAGAGTTTTTCTGATCTAAAGTGGGAGACAAGGGTACTGTCATCTGCAAAACTGTAAACAGGAATATTCGTTTCGATCAGCAGGTCATTAATATAGATGAGGAACAGAGTTGGTGAAAGTATTGCGCCCTGAGGCACGCCCGCGTTGATGGTGAATGTGTCCGAGATGTGTCCATCGACTGCAACGTGTAGGGATCGGTTCTTAAGGAAACTGGCCAGCCAGCTGCAGAGAGAGGCGGGCAGTCCCAAGGACGGCAGTTTGTTGAGCAGTCCGTCATGCCAAACTCTGTCGAATGCCTTTGAAATATCCAACGCAATCGCTCGAGACTCTCCGTAGTTTTCAATTGCCCTACTCCATATATGAGTGACATAGGCCAATATATCTCCTGTCGATCTCTCTTTGCGAAAGCCGTATTGATTGTCGCTGATTATTCTGTTGCTCTCGAGGTACTTGAGTAGTTGCTGGTTGACTACACGTTCCATGACTTTGGAGATTATTGGAAGCAAGGCAATTGGGCGATAGTTTGAGGGCGTGGTTTTCTTGCCTTTTTTTGGAACAGGTTGCACTCGAGCGACTTTCCAAGAGGATGGGTAAATCCCTTTTCTGTAAGAAAGAGAAAAAAGCCTGGAAAAAACGGGTGTTAGTTCGTTGGCGCAGTTCTTTAGCACGATGGCAGGTATTCCGTCCGGTCCTGATGCCTTTTGCGTATCTAGTTCTTTAAGGATTTTGCGAATATCACGATGAGAAAACTTGACTTCTGCCATGGTGGTGTTGATGTTCGGTATAGTGGGGAGAGTCTTGCCTTGGGGCACGTCTAAGGTAGAGTGCGATGAAAACATTTTGGCGAGCATGTTTGCTTTTTCCTTGGCTGTAGTCGCCGTGATGCCACGTTCGTCCGTCAAAGGTGGGAGAAACGTTTTTGCAAAGTTGTTACTTACTGCCTTTGCTACCGACCAGAAATTCCTGGAACCACTGGGGCATTGCAAAAGTTTATTCCTGATCCTTTGATTGTGTTTGTCCTTAGTTTCGTCGATCACACGCTTGCACTCGTTTCTCGCTTCGATAAAATAATTGCGATTTTCAGCGGTCTGATTTTGCTGCCAGTACTTATAGGCTTGCTGTTTCCTTCCTACAGCTCTTTCGCATCTTTTGTCGAACCAGGGCTTTCCTTTTGATGGTAACTTGATGGAATTTGGGATGTATGCTTCCATTCCTGAGGAGATTACTTGCATGATCTCTTCGCAGCAGTCTGACGGGTCGTCAGTGGCAAAGCAGACGCCGAGCCAAGGAAAATCTAGGTAGAACTGCCTTAGATCGTCCCAGTTTGCAGAATTGTAATGCCAGATTTTGCGAGGCAATGGTGGATCCTTCTGTATGAGTGGCAATTCACAAACCGTTGTAATAAGTTTGTGGTCGGAGGTACCTAATGGCGGACCAACTGTAACCTTGTACTGGTCAGGATTGGTGGTCAGAAAAAGATCCAGGAGGGCGGCGAATTCGCCCCTCTCTGAGATTCGAGTTGGTTCGTCTACAAGTTGAGTAAGTCCGCAGCTGATGGCAAATGCTTCAGCTTCTCTACCTTCGTTGTCGGTCTTGTTGTGATGTTTGAGCCAGTTGGTGTTGTGGGCATTGAAGTCTCCCAGAATGTAATGAGTCAAAAGTGGTAGCTAGTGTTGAGAAAAAGCTTTGGTAGGCTCTATCGCTCGGAGGGCGATAGAGACAACATATAAACTTGGTTAATCCCTTGGCGGTGAACTTGAGCCACATGACGTCAAGGTTGTTCGGTTCGAGTGTTTCCTCGCGGTGACATGAAAGGTCGCTTCGGACAAAAAGGCATATTCCGAACTTATGTCTAAATCGGGTATGTAAGTCGTAACCAGGATAGAGGTAGTTCACTGTTGTTGTTGTAGAACATACTTGTGTTTCTGTAAGGGCTAATATGTGTGGTCTATTTGCTTGTAGATGTTGGTGTACCGAATTTATGTTTGTATTTAGGCCTCTTATGTTGCAGAAATCTATTCTAAATTGGTTCGGTATCTTTGCTGTGTGTGAAATGCGGAATGAAGGGCTCCCAGGGCCACCCAGCGCCCGGAGATCCGAATGGCCGGGGAGTTTACTTCCGGAATATTTTGATCCTGGAAGCACCATCATGTCCATATATTCCTACTGTGGAACCCGGGACCACCAGCGCGGAAACGGAACGTGATTTGGGAAAACCACTTAGCGCTTCCCAATTCTGGTGGGGTGGTCTTTCACCGGACGATGCAAGTAGGCTTAGGCATCTACCACCTAGGGCTCAGACTCATTCCTTTGGCGGTCCCTAGTCTGACAGGGGTAAAAATGGGGTTTGTTGGGTCACTCCCCAGTGATCAGCTCCAGACTTTGTACTTTGGTGTTCTCCAGCCTGGAGGAGGACGATGGGATTTGATGGGCCACATCCCGTGGCAACTCGGAATGGTGGGGGCGTCACTCCCCGTAATCAAACTGCTCTCGCCAGTTTGACGTTCCTGCCAGCCAATACAATGCAGCCCCTCTTGTCACAAACTGTCATTGATCGGCTCCAGACTTTGTACTTTGGTGTTCTCCAGCCTGGGGGAGGACGATGGGATTTGATGTGCCATATCCCATGGCAACTCGGAATGGCGGGGGCGTCACTCCCCGTAATCAAACTCCTCTCACCAGTTTGACGTTCCTTTTATACTTACCTAGAAAAAAAACGTAGATAGATAATCGCAATTTACTCAGCCCAAAATTAATCATTACAACCCAAACACAAACATTTTACAAAGTAAAGCTTCTTCAACTTGAACAATGGCGGAAAATTAAAAATAAACAATGAGATATTCGGAATTATTGGAACACTCGTCCACGCGGCTCCACTCCGCGCCGCCAGGTAACAGCCCTTGGGAATGCACCAAAAGAAATGTAGGAACTCCCTCCTTGCAACGTCTCTCGTAGGACCCGTAGTAATTTTTTGAAATTTAAGAATGGGCACATTTCAGGCCGGACGCCATCTAGCGATGAGGCCTTTTTTCAGTTCGAGGTTGAATAACTATTCCCTATATAAACAAAGTCTATATTAAACAAAAACATTAAAATTGGTTATAACGTATCGGAACTGGTCTAAATGACTAAAATAAATTGAAAGTAATTGAAATCTACCGAAAATTGATTGCACGACTAACCAAAAGTAACCAAAAGCACCAAAACGAACTAAAACGTATCGAAACAGGTTACAGACATTAACTTAAGTTAAAACTAACCAAAACCAGTCAAATTTTAAGGACTAAACAAAACTAACCGAATCATTCAATTTGATTAAAACATATCGGAACTGCTTCAAACCACTAATAAAAATTGGAACTAGCTAGAAGTAACCGAAATTTGATTGAATAACTAACCAAAAGCAAATAAAAGCACTAAAACGGGCTAAAATGTATCGGAACAGTTTCAAAATATTAAAGAAAGGTAAAACTAACCGAGTATTGGCGACCAACCTAAACTAACCAAAAGCATTTTTTAAAATTAACTGGAAACAACTGAAATTGATTGAACGACTAACGAAAACTAACCAAAAGTATTCAAAAACACCAAAAAGGACTAAAACGTATCCGCACAGATTAAAAATATTAAAGTAAGTTGAATTTAATTTAACCGAAGTCTGGCGACTAACTTAAATTGACCAAAAACATTTAAACTGGTTATAACGCATAGCAACCGGTTCAAATGACGAAAGTAAATTGGAACTAACTGAAAGTAACCGAAAGTTGATTGAATAACTAACCAAAAAAAAAAACTAAAATTGATAACGGACGGAGCCGGTTCAAATGTCTAAAATAAATTAAAACTAAGTGAAATTAAACGAAACTTGGTTACACGACTAACCAAAACTAACCAAAAGCACCAGAAAAGGCTAATTTTCAGTTAGTTTTAATTCATTTTAGTCATCTGAATCAGTTGCGATACGTTATACCCAATTTTAGTGTTTATGGTTGGTCACCAAAATTCGGTTAATTTGTATTAGTTTTAACTTACTTCCATAGTTTTAATCTATTTCGATACGTTTTAGCCCGATTTGGTGCTTTTAGTTACTTTTGGATAGTTTTTGTTAGTCATTCAATCAACGTTCGGATATTTTCAGCCAGTTCTGCTTTTGATAACTTTTGGTTAGTCGTTCAATCAACTCTCGGTAAAGTTCAGTTAGTTTTAATATATTTTAGTCATTTGAACCGGTTCCGGTACGTTAAAAGAAGTTTTAATGGCTTTGGTTAGTTTTGGTTAGTCGCCTAAATTCTGTTAATTTAGGTTAGTTTTCTTAACATTTGTAATCTGTTCTGATAAGTTTTAGCTCGTTTTGGTGCTTTTAGTTACTTTTGGTTAGTTTTGGTTGGTCATTCTTAACTTTCGGTTATTTTCAGTTAGTTCCAAATTATTTTAGTCACTTGAACCGGTTCTGATACGTTGTAATCAAATTTAATGCTTCTGGTTTGTTTTCGTTAGTCGCCAAAATTCGGTCCGTTTTGATTAGTTTTATTTTACTTTAATTTTTGTAATCGGTTCCGATAAGTTTTAGCCCGTTTTGGTACTTTTGGTTAGTTTTGGTTAGTCGTTCAATAAACTTTCGGTTAGTTTCAGTTAGTTCCAATTTATTTTTGTCATTTGAACGGATTCCGATACGTTATAATCAAATTTAGGTTTAAATACTACTAACTAATAAAATAATACGATCTATGACGCGTATGACGTCATGAATGTGGCAAATGTAGCATGCACTTTTTCACGATTTGAGGCCCTATACTAGGAAAACAGAAACATTTTTAATGTTAAAATTCATTTTTTAGATTGTCAGACATTCAGAATTGATTGGTTAAAACAAAAGTTCCGATATCATAATAATAAAAAATATTCCCATATGTGGCCAATATTCTGGCGGACACTGTATAACATTAGTTGGATTTAAAAAAGATTTAACTATAATATTGTATCTGCCAGTTTTCAGATTTAATTGAATTTCGTGCTCATTCGATTTTAGAATATGCAATAATTTTGGAAATAAGTGTGCTGGAATGTGCACTAAAAACGTTTATACATACCTTTCAGAATCGCGGGATAATTTAAATAATGATTTTTCGCCACCGCTTCTAGTAGAACAATTCAACTAAAGTCACTTATAACCAGGCATTTTTAACAAAAATAAAATAAAGATTAATTATTTTTCGTAACGCTCTCGGACTAAACCAAACGACTTGCGTGGCTCGCATTTAGAATCACACTAGACCTTGCCCTGACTATTTCTTGGGATGACTGGCCATCCCAAGGAGACGGAGCTTTAAACAAATTCTTGTTTCATGCGTTAGGCGGGAGGTATCGCATCTGGTGTGGATTTATCTGGGTCAACGCATCAACATACCATATCTATTAATAAAAAACAGCATTATTAAACATTGGGAAAGGATAGCTGAATTCACCAATCTTGCAGAAAATTACTTTTTAGAAATCATTAAATTTGTTTTCGATTCAACTTACTGCAGGTTTGATGGTAGATACTACAAGCAAATTCTTGGTACTCCAATGGGAGCTACGCTCTCACCCATAGCTTCCCAGTATGTAATGGATGACTTATTAGAGGAATCCATTCCTAAACTAGGTTTCGAATTACCTTTTCTAAAAAAAATTTGTTGATGACATAATCACTTCGGTACCGAAGAACAGTACAGAAGAGATACTGAGAATCTTCAACAGTTATAATTGTCACATTCAGTTCACCATGGAATGTGAACAAAATAATAGTGTTCCATTTTTGGACACTAAACTAATCAGAACAGACAATAATGTCATTATAACGGATTGGTACACGAAACCTACGTACTCAGGAAGGTATATAAACTTCCATTCTTACCACACTCAAAAAATGAAAATAAATCTAATAATGGGACTGGGAAACAGAATCCGTAAGATCTGCCACCAGACACGCATTGAGGAGAATCTAAAAAAACTTCATCTCATTTTAAAGAATAACTCATATCCTGAATGGTTCATAAAAAATTCTTGCACAATTCTATTGGTACACAAAATCATAATTCTCAACTTGAGGAAATTAATGAGCGGTCACCATCTGATCAAGACAATAACAACCATTATAATTTAGCTCTCTCTCCTGACATTTCAGCTTTTCTTATGGCCAATCAACCTAAATATTATTTTTCTATACCATATGTTAAAGAGGTTACACATAAAATTGAAAAAATACTCACGCAACAAGTTAATGTTAAAATTTGTGGCACTGAAGAGAGCAGGTGTAGTGTATAAGATTAAATGTATTAATTGTGAGAAGAACTATATAGGACAAACATCCACTGTATTAAAAGATAGAATTACTAGACATAAAAGTGACTGCAGATTACAAAAAAGAACGTGTGCTCTTTCAGAACATGTAATTGAGACAAATCATGACATAGATTACGCAAATGTAGAGGTGATTTGCACTGAGAATCACTCAACGAAAAGGCAGTTCTTAGAAATGGTGGAAATCCACTCAGATAACAATAGCATCAATAAAAGAAAAGACGTTGATAATCTCAGTGTGATTTACTCCTATATACTAACATGTGCTAACAAAAATGAAAATGCTGAGAACAGTGACTCGAATATTTCAAATAACGTTTCTTTCACTTAAGCATCCACCAAACAACGTGGACACACCCTAAATATCACCTTTCTCTGCATTAGATCAATTAATTAATAATAAATTATAAAATAACATAAAGTATTATATTTGAAACATGAGTACAACATCAACCTACCTGCAAGCAGTGTGATTCAAATCTACCGCCATAGGAATAGATGGCGCTTCTCATAAGGTGGCAAAAACCTTTAGATTCAAAAAAACAATGAATGTTCCTTAGTTCGTTTCCTTCTCGTAGTTTAAAAATTACAGCCATGTGAAAGCATATTAACTGCTAATCGTTATAA
>JAEQML010080787.1:0-11465 GCA_016904865.1 Pissodes strobi | reverse complement strand
CAATATAATTCTCGCATGGTTAAAATATCATCTCTAAGGATGATTTTACCAAACCTACAAATTTGGAAACTAAAATAAATTTGCCATACATTTTTAATTTTATAACTAGCACACATAACACACACATGCAAGAAGCATGCCAACAACGTAAATTTTGCAACACAGGCCATTACCGTCTGTTCATGCTTGCCATAAAAGGAGGAAGTTCAAATGTAGCAGTCACATAAATATAAAGTTTAAAAGCGCACATTCTTTTAAAAAAGAGCATTCGAGTGCGATGTAATGTTAAAGTGTTTTACTTACGCACAACTAACATTGATTCCGAGTCTATTCTTGTGTGAATATTTGGTCCGTCTGTGGTAACTTCGCAACTAAAGTTTCCAGCCAGATTGAATTCGATATCCTTTAGAACCACTTGTGTCGAGTTTGAGTTGGGCAGCTGAAATGAAAACAGATACTTTACTATTTGGTGAGACAAAGTTCTTGACGCGGATAATGGAGTGAATGGCAATTGGAAATGTTCCTATCATATTGTGTTCGTAAGGGGTTTTGTTTAGGATTCAGGAAGAGTCTCAATAATGTTTCGAGAGTAATCGAAATTAGAAATGAGCAGGTTCTCAAATAAATAATTGTAGTGTAATTTCCTACCAAAACTAGATGCTTCGTGGAAATATTAGCCATTTTTGCTGTTAAAACCAGAATGTTGGTTTATTAGTCGTATAGGGTAACGGGTACAGTTATTCACCACCTAAGGATTGGGTCACAAATAATAACATATTGTAAAATTTAATTTTACAACTTTATTCCACTAAATAATATAAAACTACAAATGTTTGAAAGCATAGAAAAATTTCGGTTATTGGCCAGAAAGCTACAATTATAGGTAATAGGCCACCTTAAAATTATGGAGCTTAGTCCAGACAAAATTATGCTTTTTAGCTTTACAGCTGTTGCACACAAAAGTATCATCATTTTCTGATTGTTGAGATTTGTCAACACAAGCAAGATGATAGGTTCTTGTACAAAAGTAGCATCTTCTCCATGATTTGAAGAAGAGATATTCATAACACATGCATAACATAGCCCAGTGGAAACTCTGTTTTTTTGTGAACACATTCTTGCTATCTGACACTATAACATCAGAAATAAAAACACCTTGGATTTAGGGGCTCATTTGCTTTCTCCGAAAATAGTTTCTGTTTAGTTGAATTTTGCACATTTCTGATCGGCTTGACGATTGCAATTGAAAACAATTTTCAACAAATTTGTGTTTGAAGAACTTTCGTCTTCAAGATAGATCTAGTATCACATGAAATAATAACAGTTGTAGAATCATTTAAATAATCTTTATATTCCTGTTTTTGGGTTGAATATCTTATCTGTATCTTCAGAGTTAGTTTCAACATCAGATGAGCTACTGTTGGAAATATGTTTGGAACTATGAAGATTTTCCCACTAAATGGACTATTTGTATGTGTTAGGTAATTTAATTTCTTTGATTGACTTATTCTCCGGCAGATGTACCATAAGTCCTATTTTTAACACTGTGGTTTTAATTTCATTACCTTTTGCTATTATTTTTGTTTATGCGACTTCGTTATGGCACTTTGCTCGTTAGCTTTAGATATCTCAGTTTTGTTGAATTTCTGTGTAATTATTTTGTTGTTCTTTATTTCTATCCCTTCTGCTTCCCTTGTTCTTTCAACATTCCTTTCTCTATTTTTCCGTTTTTCTGAATTTAGCCAATCTGAGGAAGTAAGGACAAACGGCAGTCTTTCGAATTGTTTTTTTAACTTTGCGTTCTGGAGTCTTCGGCCAAAAGAACTTATCAATAGATAATATCTCTTCCGTATGCCTATTTACGAATTCTATAGTATTTTGTTCAGAATTTGACCGATCAAGCGATTTTACGTCCATCGGAGACGTGGTATAGGAAGTGCAGGAAACTTTAAGTGAAATATTATCTGTAACAACAGGAATGTCTACTATGTCATATGCAATTAACTCATCTAAAGTAGTTGTATGGTTTCATGAGGAAGGCTCGGTAAATGAAGAGATTTCCTAATTCGAATGTGGTTAACCTTTCTGGAATAGTTTTGATCTCGGATGTGGAAGGAATAATGTAGTGTGAATTTAATTCTAGATCTTGCGTCATATGACTTGTTTTTGAATGATTGGCATATATTATATATAATTTGTGCATCATTACACACAATGAAACAGTTGCCCTTATCTGCTTTAGAAATAATAAGATTTTCATTTTTAATTTTTAACTTGAGTTTTTTTTAAGTTTTGAAGTAAACATTAGAAGTACGAGTATTAAATTATGGAAGGTTTTTTTTGGTATTGTAAAGAATATTCTGAAAATCATTACGGATTCTCTTTTTGATGTTGGAATTATTAGAGATTTTTTCGACCAAGACATCAAGTTCAACCGCGAACAGCAAAACCTCGCCCTCAGAAGGCGAGGGTTTTAAACAATGTTTAAGCCCTAAATTTAAAAGCTCAAGTTCATTAAATTTAGGGCTTAAACATTGTTTCAAACCCTCGCTTTCTGAGGGCGATGTTTTTCAGTTTGCAGTTGAACTTGATGTCTTGGTCGAACAAATCTCTAATGATTCCAACATCAAAAAGAGAATCCGTAATCATTTTCAGAATATTCTTTACAATACCAAAAAAAACCTTCCACAATTTAATACTCGTACTTCTAATGTTTACTTCAAAACTTTTAAAAAAATCAAGTTAAAAATTAAAAATTAAAATCTTATTATTTCTAAAGCAGATAAGGGCAACTGTTTCATTGTTCTCAGAAAGACAGATTACATCTCTAAAGTTGAGAGATTCTTAGTCGACAATAGTTTTTGTCTTTTACCTAACAACCCTTTTAACAGCTTCATAAGGAAAGTCACCATATTCATCAAGCACTTTGGGGTGTTTTTTGACGAAAATAATGCTAGAAAAAATCTAATTTCTAGCAATCCTACGATACCGAGGTTATATGGTCTACCAAAGACTCATAAAATAGACACACCTATCAGACCTGTGGTAAGTTTCACCAACACACCTGTTTATTTCCTAGCGCAGTTTGCATATAACTTAATTAAGGATATTGTGAACTAATTAAAATCATTAATTAAATATCAACTTGTCGTAAGTTTGAACTTGAACTTGAAAAATGTTATATAAACATTCACTGTTAATTATAAACAACTTGATCGGTCGACGGGTTCGACTTTATCCTTAATGATGCAGCCATCAGCATTTTGTAACATATAAATACGCAGGCAAACGCCAAGTTCATCAGGCTTTCGGGTCTCTCAAACCGCTCAGTCTAGTTACGAGGCAGTACACAGGTACGTCCACTTCTAGCTGTTCTATCCCACAACCCCCATAACTGAGAACACCTATGCACAGGTATAGGGTTGTCAGGTCCTTACCTAACCTGGATGAATCTATACACAGGTATACGGCATTCGGGGGCTACTAAAAGTATAGAGAGAGTCGAATTTATGAAGTATCAGAACTTCCAGTAAGGGGATACTTTTTGGGGAGTTTTAATAAGTAGTGAAAGTGCCTTAGCAATTTGTGATAAACTTAAAAGACTTACCTTATAAATATCAGAACAAATACCAAAATAAAAGACAACTCCGCTCACATAAATTTTATTAATAAAATAGTGACGTCGTTTGCTAGACAAATTTTGAACTAAGCCTCCCTCGAGAAGACATGCATTTCATATTAATTGGGTATAGTGTAAACTCTTATTCGTCTATAATCTTAAACACGCCTTTATTAGTATACAGTCTAACCGTTGTTAAGTTTGTTTGTAAATAAACTTGTTACTGTTTTTATCGATGTGTCTCCTTTATTATCCCTTCTCAACTTGACGTAGTGCGTTCCTAAATCTGAGCTACTCTCCTACACGCTAAGTAAGGCGTGGCGTCACAGATAAATACAATTCGTGACAATATCACCAAGTTTACTCCTACATACTCGGTAAGTAATTCAATCTCTTTAATTAAGAAACTTAAGAATTTAACACTTCCACAAAATTATATTATGGTCTCGTTTGATGTGTACAACCTTTTCACTACGGTGCCAAAAACAGAGGCAGTACAGCTTGTTGGTGATCTTCTAGCTTCATGTAACGTTAACGATGAACAAAAAATTAATATATTATCTCTCCTTAACCCTTGTTTGTCTCAAGATTTTTTTTCAATTTAACGATAAATATTATAAACAACCTGATGGCCTATCAATGGGCAGCTGTCTTTCACCTTTTTTGGCAGATGTCTTTATGAATAACTTAGAAAATATACACATAGTCACTCCTGACAATCGTGAAATCCTTCATTGGTTCCGTTATGTGGATGATTGTCTTTGTTTTCTGAACTGTGAAGTTCAGGGAGCCAATGCTCTTTTTGATAAGTTAAATATTATTCATCCAAACATCAATTTTACGATTGAACTCGAGTCTAATAAAAAACTCAATTTTATGGACATTACTGTTCATAGAAGTTTGGATGACCTTGATTTTGCTATTTACAGGAAGCCTACCCAGACTGACCATACTATTTCTTATCTATCCCACTACCCTTGGCAGCACAAAATGGCAGCGTTTCATTGCTACGTCAATAGGCTAATCAATGTACCTCTGTCTAATAGGAAATACAAAAATGAAGTGAACATAATCAAACAGATCGCGTTTAACAACCAATTTGGTCCCAGTCTTGTTGATAATCTAAACTCAAGAAATTGCGAAGGGAACTCTCTCACGGCTTGTTGGACAATACATCTAAAAAATACTTCTCGATCCCTTTTTTTAATATTCAAATTAATGAAAAGATTTCTAATACAATTCGCCAATTTGTCAGTAATTCTTTTATTTCGTTCAAAAATAAGAATCAATTACAAACATTTCTAGAAAATACGAAAGATAAAATAGATGCCCTCTCGAAAAGTGGAATCTATAAATTGTCATGCAATTCGTGTGAGAGCACCTACATTGGTAGAACTTGCAGGCCATTAAGAGTCCGCATCAGTGAACACTTAAATAGGAATAACTCTTCTTTTGGAGAACATTTACGCAATTATAACTATAGTTTTGTTCCTCATTCCAACTCAAAAATCTTATATAGTATTTCATCAATTTCAACAGACTGGACTTTTTGGAGGATATCGAGATCAACAGCGAGCTGTTTCAGAACAACCATTCCCTGAATACTCAGGTTATTCTAAATAGATCATACATTCCATTGCACAGGAGACTTCTTAACTAAAGTTCTTTTGTGTTCAGTTATATAATTCTTACTTACTGAGGGCTTTCTTTCTTTCATTTTCTTTAATAGCTATCCACCAAGAGTATCTGATGTATTTTATCTGTTCACAGCTCATTTTTGGGTGGGGTCAGTCTTGCCCATATCTACTGCGCTGATTATAAATACCCTTAACAAAACTTTTATTTTCAAATTTCAAATAAGAATTTTAGCAATTCAACAAAGGGGGGGCAGTCTGCCTTTAATACAGCTATTTTTTATAAAAATTTTTTGACTTTAGTTTTTCCTTCCAAATATACTATTATTCATTCAAGTAAGCACTCTTTTTCTTTTTAATACAATAACTTCTTAGGACATCGTTTATGCTCTAAAATTATTTTATATAACATTGATCATATCTTTTGGCCTTATCTAACTTAGTGTCAGCCAGCATGTTTTCCAGACTTACTTTGTAAAGTTAGGTACTTCATTTGTATTCGGAATAACTGTCTGTATTATTAATTTAACATTTAGTTTCAAGATTTCAATTTACCGCTAATTTTTTTGCGGTTCACTTCCTGCGTCTTCAGAATCTGCTTGTTAAGACTGTCAACTTCAACGACACATTTTGTCGCTCCACGAAAAGCATGATTTGGGCATTGTCCTTTAATTATGTTACCTTTAAAATGTGACTTAACTTTTTAATTGTGACTTGACCGTTTTTTGTTGGTGTTGTTTGTTTTCTCTTCGTTGATATGCTCTTCAGGTCCAATGACAAGTAAGTGTAAGTACCTCTACCATTTTCCTTTGTCTCTTAAAAATGCACACAAAAAATTACAAAAAAAGCACCATTCTCAACTTACACACCTATTTTAATGCCTTTCAAATTTTTAGCACTCTCAGAATCCTGATATAACATTGTCAATTTTATCATTTTCTTCCTAAAGTTCTCACAACAGCCACTTTCTTCTGCTAATGGGTGGTTCTTCTACTTACTTTTCAGGTAACACTGATGATGGCTTAGGCCGAGAGCGCTCTGTTTTGCTTTTATAGGAAGTCCTTTTGGATTAAATTTTGCATGGAATACAAAGTGTTTCATTTAGTATGATTCATACATGCACACAGCCACTACTCTTCACTTAATATTTATTTTAGTTGATAAGCGAACCACAGATCGCTTAGGTTTGATCAAATTACTAAAATATTATATTATGTTATTAGTATAACTTTGCTTAATTTATATTACATTACTGTAGAACGGCTAGCAAACCGTTCTATATTTTTCAGATTTGGGTTAATAAACCCTACTGTAAAGCTTTCTTAGATCCGTCAAATTCATATTTTATTTTCAGTTTGAATATTTCATAACTTTTTGGAACCCCCGGATTTGCTTTATTTCAATCTCCGGCTGGTTACTCCATAACTTTTGGGACCTCTGATTTATCTTTCCACGCGGCATGCTGCAATTTTTGTAATATTCGGTTGTTAGTTTCGAATAATAGGAATGGGCTATCCTCGCGTAATTGTTCCTTTTAAATTAGATTTTTAAAAGTTTATCATTTTTGTAGGAGTATTTCCTAGCATTTCTTGCTAATTTCTTGCTTTCAGCTAATTAATTGTGGCTTCCGCCGTCGTTTTACAACCATAATAAACGAGAACTAAGTAGTTTATTATCTTAGAATTATTCCTCGCATCGAATCGTTAGAATACGATACGGCAGTTCTCGGCCTTACATTTTTTTCCTTTCTGATTTGACGTTCCTGTTTTCCTAATCTCGTTGAAGTGGAAAGGCAAATTGACTGAAACGGGTGCACAGTTCTTCTAGAAATACCCTTCGGTGTGAAAGGAAGGTTTTTGCTTTAGTGTAAATATAGTGGACTTAACTTTCTATATTGTGTTAATACTACCCTTCCAGGGGATCTAAGTGAGTCCCAATCAATGCTTGTCACTACCAAGTGATTGGGATATTTGTACTGAACTAGGTAAGCTTTTTTCTGGAATTAATTGGTTTCTATTGCTTGTGAAACACATGGACGCCATGATGCCAATGGTTATTTACCATTATTTCTAGAGGTTTTCCTAGCTCATCGTACAAGATCGAGGCCGTTAATTCTCTGGCTACCCTCAGACTTAAGAGAGGTAATTATTGCTAAAGTTTTTTTTGTCAAAATTAACGATTTAATTGCCTTATCTGTGTTAACCTTTTTTTACATTGACCACCTTTTGCATTGCATTTCATGAGTTATTTTACCTGTTCCCTTTTATCATATCTAAATTTTTATTTTAATGTTACCTTAGTTTTGATCATATGGGGAAGTTTATACCTATTTCCTTTTTATATTCAAGTTGTCTGTACCTTAGTACTTCTTTAATTTGCTAATATTTATTGAAAATCCATTGATAATTTTTGGGGGGATTTGTTGTATAATGAAAATATATTTATGCAAGGAGGGCTATAGTTTTTTTTTCATTGAAATAAGGGGCTTCGTCTAATTCGTATTGGTGTGTAGTGGTCTGCCTTAGAGGTAGTACCTCTAGAGTGATGTCGACCACTTCTGCTTGCAGTTGAACATCAACCTATTGGTCCTCAAGGCAACCACAAACTCTCACCAGTGCCTCCAAGCAGGTGCTTGTACATAGCACCGGCCACACACCGGCAAATCGCTTTGGTCAGCGGGCTAAACCTGGTCGAGAGGGGCTCAGAAGTTAAATTTTGAGACTAGAGAAGTGTCTCCTTCTTCTATGCACGAAGTCTACTGCGATATTGAAGGCGAGCAAGGTCGATAGGCAACAGCTAACGGCGGAAATAGCGTAGTAGGAAAGCCAAGTCTCAGGCTTCTGAGGGCGTCAGTAGCGATCGCAAGTACTGGTGGTCAGAGACAAATGGTTGCATTCACCATATCAGCGAAGAGCTCATCGTCGCAGACCCTCTGTGCCATGTGCAAGACTTCGCTGCAACCGAAGCTGGGAGTAAGGCGTGCTACTTCCGGCTATATACACACGCAGCTACGAAAACGTTACAGAGATGGATTGTTTTAGCGGAACAAAATCATCTGGAGTTAAAATACCTCCTCAGTCGCATCTCCGGGAGGGGGTGTCTGCTCAAGCAAGCTATCAAAAAACTTCAAAACGAAAAAGAAACGAATCGTTCACTTGCGCTGCTTGGAACACTTCTGGATTCTGACGTTGGTTTCGCTATAAAGAGTAGCCTAATTCCACGCCGCACCGAACTACCTCACGGAGTGTCGGAGCGCTTGATGACGCTGAGGTACCAACTACAGGATAAGTCGATGATTCATGTAATCAGCGCTTATGCTCCGACACTGGATGCTGACCAACAAACTAAGGAGTCTTTTTATGAACAGCTTGAAGATGTTTTCAGGCTTATCCCAAAGGGACACCACATTATCCTGCTTGGTGACTTTAACGCAAGGGTAGGTAGAAACGCTGATATCTGGCAGGGTCTCATCGGAAAGCATGGAATCGGCAATATTAACAGCAATGGCGAACTCCTCTTAACCAAATGTGCCGAACACAACCTAACTATTACAAACACCCAATTCAGACAAAGAAACAAATGCAAAGGTACTTGGTGTCACCCTCGATCTGGACATTGGCATATGATTGACTATGTCATAGTCAAAAGAAGTTACCTAAAGAGGTAAAAGTAACTAAAGCCATCGTGAACATCGACTGTTGGACAGACCACCGTCTAGTCATCTATAAAATGTCCGCCAAACTAAAACCACCTTTTAGAAAAAAGAAAGATCAACACCAGAGAGCGAATCCAGACTGAACGACTTCAGTCCCAGAATGGCATTGAGGAGCTGCGAAACAACATGCATACTCGACTAAACAGATTGTCAAGAAACGCACTAGACAACGTTGACAATTACTGGACAGATCTTAAGGATTCTCTGTATGAAGCGAGTGTGTCAGCAGTAGGGATCACTGAAAACAAAAAACAAGAGGACTGGTTTGTTGACAACCACCTTATAATAGAAGAAATATTAGACGAGAAGCACAACGCATTCCAGTCAGTACAAAATAATCCAACAGATCACGGCACCGTAAGAAGGTACGAGGAAATTAAACACGAAACCCGTCGTAAAATCAGGCGAATTAAAAATCAATGGTGGACAGATAAAGCCCAAGAAATTCAACGTTATGCTGACCAACACGGTCAAAAGCAGTTCTTTGAAGCGATAAAGAAGATAGAAAGTCCTGCCTTTTAAAAGACCAAGGCGGCAACCTCCTGAAAGACCAAAGCCAAATAAAGAACAGATGGCGAGAACACTACATAACTGTTTTAAATCAGCACACTGAAATAGACTACGCCGCCCTTAACTCAATACCGCAGTACGAAGTCGCAAGACAATTGGACAGTGACATAACGCCTGAAGAAATTCAAAAAAGAATCAGCAGCATCAAAAACAACAAATCGCCAGGGGCGGATCAAATACCAGATGAAATATTCAAAGCTCTCGTGAATCACGAAGAAACTATGAAATATCTCAAAGCACTCTTTAACCTTATCTGGATCAAAGGTAAAGTTCCCCAAGATTTTCGAGATTCATACATTGTGAACCTGTTTAAGAATAAGGGCAGCGCTGCGGACTGCGGAAATTATCGTCGAATATGGTTGCTGTCAATTGGTGGAAAAATCCTACCGAAGATCATGGGAACTAGGCTCATAAAATATGTAGATCAAATCCTTCCGGAGACGCAGAGTGGTTTCAGGCCCAAGAGAGGCACATCAGATTTGATATTTACCCTTAGGCAGCTACAAGAAGAAGCGAAAGAACAGCAGTCGCAAATTTATATGGCCTTCATTGATCTCGCCAAAGCCTTTGACTCCATTAACCGAGGGGCACTATGGCAGATAATCAAACGGTTTGGTGTCCCGCCTAAATTTTTGAGAGTCTGTGAGAGCCTGCATGAAAATAATTACGCAAGTGTTTTGATCGACGGCGAACCTTCTGAACCATTGCAAACCCAAACAGGAGTTAGGCAAGGGTGTGTACTAGCCCCAATATTATTTAATACTTTTGTTACTGCGTTAGCTATAATGGTGGATACTAAGTTGGAGCAGAGGGGAGTGGCCATAAAGTACCGTTTCGATGGAGGCCTCTTCAACATCCAGAGATTTAGAGCAAAAACTAGAATAAAGTACATAACCGATCTGCAGTATGCTGATGACTGTGGTCTGATAGCGCATTCGGCCGAAATACTTCAGGCCATTCTGGAAACTTATGCGTGGGCTTACGAGGTATTGGGACTTAAAATAAATATAAACAAAACCAAGATTATGACAACTCCAGCGATACTAGATCAAGCTGAAATTCATGTGCAAGGCAATCCGCTGGAATATGTTGAGCATTTTAACTACCTTGGAAGTATCGTTAACACCAGAGGAAACATAGACGAAGAAACCGAACACCACATTAAAAATGCCACTGGGGCGTTCTGGAAACTTAGAGCTAGAGTTTTCGATAATCACGATCTAGCTTTATCTACCAAGACATCCGTCTACCGCGCCATAATAACTCCAGCACTTACTTATAGCTGCGAAACTTGGGTACCTTATAAAAGACACATCAAAGCTCTTGAACGCACTCAACAAAAACAATTATTACGTCAAATAATGCGAATAAAATGGTGCCACAAAGTGTCTAATATTCAGGTACTGCAAAGGGCTGGTTGCAAAAGCATCAGCAACATTGTCTCACAAGCCCGACTCAGATGGACGGGTCATATAGCACGCATGTCAGAAAACCGACTGCCAAAATGCGTGCTTTTCGTAGAATTGGCAAAAGGTTGACGAAAACAGGGAGGTCAGCTGAAACGCTATAAAGACGTCTTTCACGAAACGCTGAAGGCAGTCAACATACAGAACGAATGGGAGGAACTAGCGCAGGATCGTGTCAGATGGAGAAGCATCCTAGCCGATTACTCAGAACCAGTGAGATCAGGGAGGATCCGACAGGGCGCGCAGGAGAACCATGAATGCCCGGAATGTGACCGAGTCATAACCTCCAGAATAGGGCTACTTAGCCATAGAAGAACACACAGAAGAAGTTAAACAAATCTAGTCAAATGTGATATTTTTGTTGTATATATTCGGTAACCGAATAAAGCATATATATATATCTATATATATACCGGGTGTTGCCATCGGAAAACCGTCCATAGGAAATCCCATGCAAATTT
>JAEQML010080782.1:0-11466 GCA_016904865.1 Pissodes strobi | reverse complement strand
TTTGGTTAGTTTGGGTTAGCTTTGGTTAGTTTAGGTTAGCTTTGGTTAGTTTGCGTTAGTTTTGTCTCGTTTAAGCCACTACTCCCTTCAATATTCATACATTATCATTTCCGCCAGAAAATTTTTGTATAAAATTACTTTTTAAGATGAACTCTAACCTTCTGTAATAACAAAATAGTCATTTTATGTGAAGGACCTATACTAAACAATTACCCAATATAGAACATATTTACATGCTTATTACAGTTACATAATTAGAATTTTTAATTGAAACTTTTATATCTAGGAAAAAACTGGTTTGATTTAATGTAAATAACATTCTTCTTCATGTTTATGTTTTTTATTCGTTTTCCTATATTCTTCTTATTCATAAATATAAATATATTGGTCACAAGGAGCTCCATGACCTTTTTTTTTAACGACTTTTGGGCGAAAATTGGGCGTGGCACCACGACAACTTTCCGGGTTAGCCCGGCTATCTTCTGCGGGTCCTTGGGTCCCTTCTACCCCTGCGCCCTTCCACTTTATAAACCCAGGAGTCGCCACTGATTGCGACATTGGAGCTTTCATTGCTCTAGATATGTAAATTATGCCAGTTTATTATTTCAGTTTCTTCATTTGGATGCAGAAAAGAACCAGCTAAATACTGCCTATTCCTGAGTTCTTTTAGTAACAAACACTGGATTTAGACTATGCACTTTTTCGAAATGTTAGAGATAATTTAGTTAGTACTGAAAATTATTTATTATGTACCGATCATTGGGGGGAAGAATCGCCAATGCAATCTTAGGTCCAATATTGAGATGATGAAGATCATTTAAAAATCATATTTTTTATTACGCATGCATCATAATCAACGATTATCGCACGCTCCAGCGTGCTTAAAATGATGTTTATGATGCGCCTACTTTTTTAAAGGTTGCTATAAAAACATTTGATCATGTCAAATGTGACAGATTAATATATTCGTCAATATATCCCTTAACTTTAATATTTAAAACAGTTTTGAGATTATGATACTTTCGTAATAAAAAATAGCGTATGATATACGTGTATAAGAGGCCTTTAAAGCCCTTGCGACTTACAAAACACTCCGCTGCGCGTCGTGTTTTGAAATATGTCGCGGGAGCTTTAAAGGCTCTCTTATACACTTATATCATAATATACTATTATGTCATTATACCCAAATATTTGTCACCAAATAATAGCTAAGCAATTCGCTTTTACTTTCGATGTTTAGACATTTCAAGCTCTACAGACTAGGAGTAACTTGCTCATAAGTCTTAGATATAATTTATTATTTATATTTATGAAAGCCGGCGCGGCGTAAGAAGCTGTGATAGGATACAGAGAATTGTTTAGTTGGGATCAAATTAATTTTGTTTTTGGCTATGCTTTGTTTTGAATAAGATCAACATTATCAAAATAGCTGAAAGCCTCATCAATCCTTATTCTACAATTCTTAACTCCTATAATAACCTCTTAATTTTAATGAAAAGAAAGACATGCATTCATCAAAACGTATTGTCTTCGATGTTCCATAAATAAAATGAGACAAAAAGCTATTCAGCCTGGCGAAATTCTGAATACCTTCAAAAATCTTCAACAAATAATTATTATTACTGTAAAAAAACTTTCGAGCTTCATTGGTAGGGAAGAAAATGTTTCAGTGTTAAAAAAAAGTTAAATATTCTCAAGAATCTTTTAGACAATTACCTTAAGTTATAAGGGCAATGACAAAAATATATATCTACCATAAATATCTCGTAATTTTCACCATTCCAATATTTTGTCTTGTTTGTCACGCATTTATCTCTTACATTCTACTGACAAAACACATTGCATATTTTGAAGCAGAATCTTCGCAGTGATTACTTCAATTTTCGGTTGCAATCAAATAATGGTGCAAGTAATAAAATGTCAACGAATTCATAATATATTCATAAAACATATCTCTTACGAGAAATCTGGTGGCAAATCGTTGCGTTTCGTCAAGCAAAAGAAGCGGTATTTTATTAGTTAAAATGTTTTACCTCTGAAATAGCGCTTATTTCAAATGCCGACCACGTCCTCACGATTTAGTGAGAATAAAATTTGCCGGTCCGTTTTTTTACTAGAGTTCCCACCAAAGCCCCAGTGTCGCACACAAAAAAAATAAATAAATCACTTCAACTTTTCAAAAATTCTTATTCGTTGATTTGATATATGTATGTTACGTGGGATTTCCGTACCTGAATTACTAGAGCCAAGTAAAACATTTAGTTAGATTAGCTGTAGCTCTTCATTGAATACTTCAAGAGGTAACATCATGATATTTTTGCGCCTGTCGAGTTGCAACCGGGCATATACAGGATAGTAAATACAAGTGGACAGCACCTGCAGCAGATGCTTGATGCTAGAGGCAAGTTTTTTAAAGCAACACGGAAAAACACTTAGGTATTTTTAACAATAGTCTTATTATTGTGAGCAAACCCATTCATACAAACGAAGTGCAGTTAGCTTAAGTGTTGTAATCAACTTAGTTTAAATATAAACATGTTGTTCGATTTTCCATAATATTATTATAAAACACATGTATTTGTGGTAGAATGGAACCTCTAATTAAATGTAGTGTAAACTAATATCTGATGCTAATAATATATATTTTGAAGAGATATTTGAATATCATTGTTACAAGTACCGATGCTTTTTTTGCATCAAAGTGCTACATTGGTTAGAACTATTACATATATATCGTTTATCACATCCTACTTTACCAACGAATCAATTATTGTACCTTTTTTATACCCAATGTAGAGGTTTTTAAACGAAACGTAGCATATTGCTTTCAAATGACATGCTATTGTGGGCTCGCCGTTAGTAGTGTTCATCCAAAAATTAATATACTTTAGGTGGTTTCTGGGTGGAGGAAGCACGCTTCGTTCTCATCGGCAATCGGCATTCGTTTGAGTTTGGAAGCGATTTAGCGGTTTTGTTCTCGAGTGTTCTGGGTGATGTGATGGATGATGAAATATTTTTTTCAATTGAAGGACTATTAGATTCACAAATCATGTCAAATCTAATTTCGGTTTATATATGTAATTTGAATTTAGCATAGCGAACCCATGTATCTGTAGCTAATTTTCATGTTTAGCAATATTTTCTTAACTACCTGATGGGTAATATATTATCTTCAAAGATACATTAAATAAGTAGCCTTTATTTAAAAAAATACTTATCTGTTGCCCCGGTTTTTTGGGGCAATCTATATTGTTAAGAATATTTTTGTGCACCTTTATTTATCGTAGAACTTTTAAATTTAAATATTTTCCCTATTTTTAACAACAACAAAGATATTGTACTTTCTCGCATGCACTAAAAAACCACCCTGTATATTAACAACCAAGTAAGGGGCTGTCTTTGAAAATCTTCGAGTATTTTTAGGTAGGGAATATTATGTAAATTTAGTATTTGTAAGTCTATTTACCTGTTTTAATATAGTGTTTATATAAGACTGTTATACCTACCTCATACCTCATAGATAGTATAAGTAATTGATGTGGCTGTTTTCTAAGTACATAAATTAATATTTATTTTGGTTAACTTACTTTTTTATCTACTAAAATGTTTATATTGTTTTTTGTGTTCTTGTGTTGTTCTCGGTTTTTTACTATCAGATTTTCTTGTTTAGATGTCTGCATGCTTAGTAAACTTACATGCCGTTTATATTTAAAATTAATTACCCATCAACATTCCAAGTTTTTTTTTACTTTTTCATTCTGAAATGTTTGTTTATGTTTATTGCTGATTTCGTCTTATTTACATAATTAAACTTGTTTTGAAAATATGTAGTTGTGTTTACTTTCATTCCATACCTATATCTAGTATACCCATTATTTAAAATGAACATGCTACTGGGTAATATACTTTTTATATAGAAAATATTCCCATATCAAGTAAAATACGTTATTTTATTCAATGAAATAAAATAAAAAATAATTAATCAAGCTCAATTGTTGTACAAAATGTAACATTAATGATAATAATGATTTTAAAGGAAAGTAAATATGAAACTAAAAACGAATTTAAGAATATTTACAGTTTAATTGCAATAAAAGCTGTGATTTAATCTACAGTATACTCTCATTGACATAAATACACTATTAGTACCTGTAATACCAAAGACAATTATACTACGAGTATAATTGTATTTGGCAATACTAAAAACTTTTAGGTTAAAAACATATTCAAATTCCTGCAAACAGGGTTAAGTTTAGTCAATATCATTTATTATTTGCATCCAAAGAATATCCTCATTGAAATCCAATTAGCAATATCGTTAAATGTTTTATTGGAAACAAGTGAGTTCCTATAGTTGAGACAATCATAGTGTATATCCCGTAAGCAATAATATGATATTTTTTCAATCAAACACTGTTATACTCTAGGAATGGGGACAGTAGTATATATTTGCCCTAATAATATTATCTTTATACATACGATAGTGTTTTCTGTGTGAACAAATAGTATCTTCTCTAATAATGTTTCATTTACAGTCTAGTCGTTGACTGATAATAGGGGAAGACGCGCAAATGCCGTGCCTAGAAACGTGACACCTTCCTTTTCGATACCCTTGCGTCTCACCCACTGATTGGTGGTGCGACCTCGCGGCATATACCTGAAAATGCGAAATAACCATTCTTGATTCATTTATTAGATCCAGTCGCGTGGCGTTTTGAGATACTCGGGCAACGGCCAACGGATGTTCACAAGAAATAGTTTTCGCACGTATGGAGTTTTCGCATTGACCGATAAAATTATGATAAGACCAAGGATTTTAACGATATTTACTTATAAAGATGTTATATTTTACTGAATAATTTAATATATTATTATGCCATTAGAATGAATATTCCGTGTAAGTAAACTAAATATAATTCTAATAAGATAAATTGGCATGTACTTATATGAATTTGTTTTTTATTTAAGTTTTTGCTGGCAGCCGAATTTTTGGTTGACTACAATACTTATTTCTCACTTACCGTCGCTTGAAAGCAAAAATGTTTTATAAGTTATAATTTGTTAAGATTGAAATTGAGATGCACGGAGAGATAAAGTTGTGCCAAATAAATAAAACATGATAGCATTGTAAAAAAACTTACATTTTTATTGGAATAAATAAATATTAAGCAGAAGGTTAATACCTAAAATATAAAGTGAAACGTGAGACATCACGTTAAATGTGATAGTGTATATAAAATAATGCAAGAATTCAAAACTAAACTAGTAAAATAATATTATGTATAAAGGATTTACCAAATTTTATAAATAAACATAGTCAACTAAGTTGATGATTGATTTACCTAAGCATAGCGTAAGTAACTGAGGGTTTCTTAGCATTATTTGGACTTGGAGGATAACTACTTTATGGTAAAGCATGTTTCAGTTTTGACTTTTTTATCCACTAAATCCTTAAAATTTATCAGTGGTCGCCTGGGACGTCTGTGCGATTCGAGAATCGCGTAGAATAGTCTGCTCTTTCTGGAGGCCATTCCAATGTTTCATTGTTTGGCGAATAATCGAGTACCTAGTGGTTGTCAACGTGTCGGAATTAGTGGTCAGGCGAATACCACAATGAGGAAGTTTCATTAAAATTTGTATTGCTAATTTTGATAGCCCATCAAAATTTTATTTTTTTCATAGTTCGAAAAATGAGGCAGATACAACACTATGAAATATGCTTATGACGTCACCATGTATATGAATTGTTACGTCGCACCATGCTTAGTATATTATATCGTTGGCTGAGAATCAGTCAACGAATATATCTATATATACAAAACTAAAAACTGGCATAGCTCTCGTAATAATCATCTTTAGTGGAAATTAAAAAATACGTATCGATATTTTTTCACTGTTCTATAATTTACAGTAAAACAAATAATCAGTTTAATTTTTCAGCAGACTTCTTGATTTTAATAATAGCAAAATTTTAGCGCACACTCTGCTTGCAAATAATAATGAAAATAATTTAGAAAAAATCATTGTTTTGATAAAATTCTAATTTTTCTATGTGGTTTATTTTGAGCATCTTTGGTGTCACGTATATTGCAATTGAATTTTTCAGACACTCCCATTTCATTTGTTTGTAAAGCATTGTTTTTGTTACAATTTTTAATAATTTTTCGATATGTTCTGGACATAAATTAATAATATTTATATTGATTTGGTTTAGCAATAATTTATAAATGGATTTAAAAATATTATTATGTAATGTTGGAAATTATTTTTAGGTTTCCAAAATGACCGTTAGGGGACGTAATAGCCATCTTAAATTTTAAAACAGGTTATACGTCAGTGAAAACCGCATCTCAATATCCCTTACCTAACCGAAAACATAAGTAAATAAATCAAAACTAAAAAAAAATCGGATTTTGGGATAGTTTTTCAGTAGATCCGTTGCTATTAAATTGTAATTATCGTTATTTTACCACAATATATATTATTGTACTGCTAAAATGCCAACATAATATTTAAAATCTCAATAATAATTAATATTCATTCAATATGAATATTGATTGCCCTTGTGTCCACACAAAATTCGAACTATTAAAGAAAGCAAGTACCTATGCTTTAGAAAACTAAATTGCAAAAATTATAATGACGATAACTAAATGTCAATCATATTAAGATTGCAGATTTTTACAGTGTATGAAATATTTTTGGGGCTGTATTTTGAAAAAAAAATAATTTTCACCTGTGGAAGTGTTTCAATGCAATGATAATTAGGGATGGCAACGATGAATCGATGTTTTTAAAACTTTATCGCGATTTTGAATAAAAAATGTAATAAACTGGTTATTTTTAAGGAAAAAAGGTATTACTTGTTTGATCTCGATAAACAGCTTGGTCTTCAAGAAATTCGAACTTTGATCATTGAATGCACGCGGACTTTATGATATCTGCTAACGGTATTCGTTTACTAACTCAAGTAGGTTTGACCATTGACAAAAAATATTATTATTTAACAAATATTTTAATTAAAAAATATAACAAATATTAGTCTTCGTTCTGCGAACAAAAAGAATCAGGAAATGTGTAAGAATTGAACTCCAGATATTTTCGATACTTGTTAAGCACTCAAAATACGACGAAAATCTTAATTTTACAGTGATGGCTGTTACACCCTCTAGCGGGCTAGTTTTTGAGATATAAGCCGGTATGCGATATTTTGTTGGTCTTATTTGTAAAAAATAAATTTTCTACCCATAGAAGTGTTTGATATCCATTGTTTCGTGCTTATTTTCAATGCAACGATATTATACCTAACTGTTGCCGCTAGCCTACTTGGTTTCTTTAAATTGAATGTTAATTATTATTGAGATTTTAAAAATTATGTTGGTATTTTAGCAGTAAATTATTATATATTGTGCTAAAATGAGGACAATAACAAATAACAACGGTTCTTCCTTTCGAAAAAATGTCCCAAAATCCGATTTTATTTCGTGTTCTGATTTCTTTTACTTATATTTTAGATTAGATGAGATATATCGAAATGCGGTTTTCACTACCGTATTAGGATCTCATTTGGCTCTCTTTTGTTTTAAAATAGTGGCATCGTTGCATTTATTTATTTTTTTAAAATCTGACTTATTTGCGGTTATGTCAGAAAACGCCCTATAGAGGCTAGGTGATAAGTCGCAATCACCCCACGCAAGGCACGATTGATAGCTTAAAAAAAGCCATTTTCAACGACTATAAGTTTTTAAGTTCCGTCCAGCCATTTTCAAGTTATTGACATTTATTTCCGAAAATGTTCGAACACGTTCCATCACTTTCCTTTACGGGCTAGAGCAAAACGTGTTTTACAAAAAGTAATTTAATTTATCCCTGTTTTAAAATAGCAATGCATTCAACTATTTTTAATTTAAGAAAATTTTGCAAAAAAAACGGGTTTTAAAATTTAAGATGGCTATTATGCCCCTTGGCGGCCATTTTGGAGACTTAAAAATAATTTCCAACATTTTCCCTTGGCAGCTTTACTCATAATTTTTTTACCGCAAGTCTTTACGACAATTACTTTTCCAGATATAGCCGAGTGCCATTCTTAGTTGACCACCCGGTACATATTAAATAAAATTGGGACAAATTATAACACAGTAAATACTGGATTAGTTACCAATTTTCCGAAACATACTATATGGGAATTTCATAGGTATACAAAAATCCTTTTAACTGCAGCCGCCTTTTTTAGATAAAAAAGTTATACTTCATAGCTGTCGCTGCACGCAACCACTCAAGGTATTTGCTTTCAAATTGTTTCATTTAGGTTAGAATCCTACTGCTGCCTTTTGGCTCATTACTTTTTTTTTATGGCAGTGGCACACACACTAAAGGGAGATCCTATGGCGCTCGACGAGCGGTGTGTGTGCGAAGATGTTAATTGACACGGTCCTTGAATATTTGTAGGTCGTAATTAGTGGGAAACAGATGTCCTGTAATTGAGTTCCACAGTGATGCAGTACGCCAGACAAAGGAGTTCTGGTAAAGCGATGTTCTAGGTGTTTCTAGTTGTACGACGAACTGGTGCGCTCCTGCCGTCTGTCGGGACTGTCTGACAGGAGTTGCCAGGGGCGGGATTATGCGGGCCAAATCCTGGGAACATCTGCCGTGAAAGTATCTGTAAAACAGAGACATCTCGGCCATATGATATTCCATGTTATGATGATGCATTAAATACTTTAAAGCAAATACCTCGATATAAGTTTAAAAACGGTGTGATAATAGACTCTCTTTGCCAAAAGTCAAACACGCGTAGGCGCGAAAAAGTTGTGGGGTTTTAAAAGCACAGAATTCATCATAAATGGCGCCCCTTATCAATTGAAGGAAAATTGTTAACGGATTTGAATTCTTAATTCAAAAAGCCTCTAGTCATCAAAGTGTTAACTAACTTTACACGCTTCACAGTGCGAACTTGTATGCACTAGTGCATAAAGTAAAATACGAAATATAAAATATTACTTTTTAAGCACCAGTGCCTAAATATATATTTTTTACGCACTACTGCGAGAGATAAATTGTTTTATTTTGATGTAGTTTATTTCTAGGAAGTAGAGAAAGTATTGTATGTAACTCATACGTAATTGTTTTTTACTCGTGTGATTGGCACACTCCCTTGCGGCTCTTGCAAAAGGGTAACTTTACGCACTTGTTGCATAAATAACTATTTTCTACAACTGTCTAAAAAGGTGACTTTTTTATACGCTTGTAGATGCGCAAACATCTCACGTGGAAAAAATAAAAATTTTTGACTCCTAGAAATATTATTTAAGTTTCATAATGCTACGTCCCATTAAAAAAATAGTATATTGTGCAACTCGTGGGAAAAGCAAAACATTCCTGGATGATTGTGGTAATTGCTGGACGAGGGGCAGCCGAGGCCAGCAACACAGGAGTCCAGGAATGTGCTTTTCCTACGAGTTGCACATACTATTTTTTATCCGATCGGAATTAATTATAATACGTATTTATAAAAATGGAGTCAAATATTACTCTAAATAAAAAAGGTGTTTTAAATTTAAACTCAACATAATAAGCTTAAAAAAACTTACAATATTGCTCTTGTTTTTTCTTGTATTATTGCATCCACGATAAACACAAACATTCATTTTGATCGTCAACATAATGTTCGAGTACTAACTACAACCAAAACAAGGCTAGGTCTATGACAAATCACAAGAAATGTTAATGCAAGATTTTAAGACGCTACGAAAACTCCTCAGACAACACGTTCGTGTGCTCCGCAAAATGCCAATACTGTGATCGATCTTAAGCCAGATCTCGCGCACGCATTCTAGTAGCGCCATCTATACGCCGTCATCTTTTAGTGTCACGATTTTGCCCATAATTTAGCGCGTCTTCCCCTATTCTCAGCCAACGGTCTAGTTCTGAAACTGAAAATATACTGAAAAAGCCAGCATGCCAGGGGTTGGCTTGGAACCTAAAGTCTCGTTTCATTTAACAAAAATATTTTTAATACGATTTCGTGACGTAAAATAAATGTAGCGATTGGTGACAGTATATTTTAAACTGACACTTTAGTTTAATAGCCGAAAATAAGAGTTTTAATAAGTTATCCATACTTTTAGTTAATGAACGAAAGTTTAACACTACTGGCCAATTTTGAAATTATTTTTACTGCTTCCAAAGAAATATCTTTCTTCTTTCTCTGGCTTCAGTATATCTTAAACCGTAACACGTACCCTATTATCGGCAATTATCATAATTAGGAACGCTATGCGCATTAATTAAATAAACCGTGCTTCGTACTTATAAACTAAGTCGTCACAAAAGGAAAAATATAATAACGAGTAAAAAAGAGGATGCTATAGCTGAAGGGAAAATTACTACTAAGGGTATATAAAAGGAATTATTGTGACTGTAAGAGAAAAGTATGAACAAAGTTATGAAATAATGGGTAAAATAAAAATATTATAGATTAGAGGCTGATAGAAAACACATTATTTAACAGTGAAAGTAATATAATATAGAAGCATCCAGAAGAATAGGTACGGTCATTTTTAACATGGAAATGATGATATAGGATACAGACCGGCATAAGATATATTTATTTTATTAGTTGATTATTATGTTTATACTTTGGCAATTATATAGATGATTATTCGAATTAATATATTACTAAAACTGACATGATTTATAGAGTCCTCCAAATAAGACTTTAAATATCTTATACATCTGTCTCATTGTTTCTCTCGCTTGGGTGAAGTCTACTCGAACCGACTTTAATGGAATGAGCCTTACATAGCCGAGCCTGACGAACCTGATGCCTCACTCTCGTTCATTACCCAGGATAAACTGTGCTGAACACGCCAAAAAAGTTTTCACTTCAATAATATATCTGTCGATATTCGATTTCCATCTAAAACTATTTTTTCTTCAAACGTCAGTAAATCCGTCATAACTCGACTGTGTAGGCGGCCGTAAAGTTTCGTTTTTCCTCCGCCGGAGCTTTACTTTTCACTTTTCCGCCGGCGGCGGCGGAGGTAAAAGTGTTGTCATAGCAACATAGATACAATACAAACAGACAACAAAATAAGCGTCAACAACTCAAGATTTATTAAACTACAAGTTGTATTTATCACTCAATTTGTGACTGCATTTCTAAAAATCACTAATTTAGGAAAAAATTGGTTATTATTTAATCGAACTTACTCAATAACTGCTTATCAATACGGAATTAAAACGCAATCGGAGACGAATCTTAAAAAAATAATTATTGTTGACAGTGTCCACTGACAGCTTTATGTTACATTCACCGACACCGGTCTAAGCAAGGCCGCCTACGACCGTGGTCTAAGCCGCCTTGCGAAGCCATTTATCTTTAATAATAATTAGATATTATTACTATTAAAAAGAGATGTTTTTGCATTAATTTGTCGACATTTGAAGAAAAAACAGCATATTTTA
>JAEQML010080781.1:0-11466 GCA_016904865.1 Pissodes strobi | reverse complement strand
AACGGGATTCGAACTCTGACCGCGCCGCTCCGACGATAGAGACGCCGAATCGAGACCTAACCACCTAGACCACTCGGCCACGAGAGCTGTTGGAACAGAACGATTGCATCGCGAAGACATGGCGCGATTAGGTGCGCAAATCAATGAGATTTTGTAGCGCTACAGAACCTAACCGATTTTAGCACCCTGGTACCATCGTATGTGAGCATGTGTAAATATTCGTCCCGGCGCGCGTTAAGAAGTTTCACTTCAATCACACTTCAATAATACACGTTGCTTTATTTTTTTTCCTTATTTAAATTTTGGCGAATATTTTTTAACCACATAGTGTCTGGCTCGACCGTGAACCGCGTCTAGATAGTGGTATATCTAAAAAGAATGTTTAAAGAACAGAACTAAGGCACAGCAGCACCCGAATGTCGAATTAGCGGCAGCTAAAATCACGGTACGGTACTTGAAATTAGGATCCATCTCTAGCCATAGGATCTCCCTTAGAGTGTGTGCCACTGCCATAAAAAATCATGTAAATCGTGGAAATATGTAATAAAAATAATAAATAATAAAGTAAAGCTTTAATAATTACAGATACTCACCATCTTTTATGATAATTCCATCTTCTCTTCGACAAGCACGAATCCACTGATTTGCTAACTCATGTTTAGGAAAACGAAAATATTTAATATTACTCCCTTTGGTGGTCCTATTATTGTTCTTACAAGTAGCCACAACACAGTTCGGCATAATTATACTATAAGTTTTTAATTTAAATAATCCTATAATATATATAAACACAAAACAAATCTAAAAATTCACTTAATTTTATAAACTATGACAGCTTCAAAAGGAACATTTTTTCCCGTGTGACGTAGATGCGCGGGTGAGTCAAAAACGAGCCTAGAAATCAGCATACCGTTATATGTGTATCGTGCTTTGTATCATGGGCTAGTGGGTACCTTTCCCGGATCTAAATTTTAAATCAATGCTTATATCAATTAGCGTCGTTATAGACGAACGGTAAGATGTAAACCTAGTACTCCCTCTGCAGTGTACTGGGAGAAGTTTTAAAACTCTGAAGAATGATTTGTAATACGATTTTCATATGTAACGGTTCTCCTTCGCAGGTAGTAACCACATACAAAATCGATTTCTGTACTCGATAGTACCTTTTAATAAAAGTATGGTGTTTCTTGGTCTATAATATATAATATACGAAAGAAAGTTCTTTTTCGAAAGACCAGAACATTGATACGTGAGCTTGATTTTCATTTAGGTCCGGGACAGTGTTGCCAGAGGCACAAAGTAAAAAGTCGCCAAAGACTGGTATGAAAAGTCGTCATTTTGTCGTCACATCTTCTTTGAAATATTCAAGGCAGCAAACTGTCAATTAAGTACATTTTTACCGTTTTTTTAAGAACAAACCATAACAAGCTTTATCTCTCCACTTTATTAATATTGAAAAAATAAATAAATAAATAAAAATTAAACTATTTTCGTATTTCGTAACATCACTAATTTTAGTTTAACCAGTAACTGACACAGAGATGTAGCAGGGTAGCACTTAATAAGATAAGATACCGATTTCCAATTTGCCGATGCAAATGAATATTGTATAATGCTGCAATAAACAATAACAGGTTGGATTATGCGCCGCGCTTCGGGGAAGTCCCGAAATTTGACAGTCCAAAGCACACACACCATGGTGTGTTCAGATATAAGGACAAAAATGATTGTAATGTCATTAGCTTAAATATATTGTATAAAGCGTATCATACTGATTCTTTAAATTTTTCCATTTGATAACCAAAAATTTCTTAATATGAAAAAGTCGTCAAAAATTCCATTATTTTAATAAATCGTCGCCAAGCTTTAATCAAGGCAAAAAGTCGTCATTTTGGCGACATGTCGCCCTAAATGGCAACACTGGTCCGGGAAAGCACCACCTGTGACCGGTTTCGACTTTCACAAGTCTCGTCAGACAGGCTAGTGGCATGATACAAAGAATAACAGGTATGATATTCCCGAGTGCCCAATTCGGTCGAGTTCGCGCATTACGTCACAATGAGAGTTATCTGAAATAGTTGCCATAAGAACTGTTATATTGATTATATTTAATTGACGATTATTAGACATTTGAATAAAAACGCTATTAATATATCACTGTATGGGTTAATGAAAGGTATTTTATTATTTTGATTTGTTAATAAACTAAATACATAATCAATATACATCAAAATTGAGAAATAATGTTCAATATATGGAATGCACATATAAGAGATATGCATGCATAGAAATGTTATAAATAAGAAACAAATCTTTAGCAACGAAGATTTTGTCAAAAGAAATTTATAGAATAATTTAAATTCTTGTTAATTGACATTTCAGCAGAGTTGCTACTATATACACTTTATTATAGATGATTATAGCAGGGAACATAAAGAAATATTAGGTATTATAATAGATATATAGTTGATATTATAAGGGAAGGGATAGTGGATTGGTTTTGTTTCACAGATGGAAAGATCTACTTATTTATCTCCTCATATCGGAATTGTATTTATTTAAAAATGACAAAAAAAATAAAACTTTTTATTTATTTTTTTTATAACATTTATTTAATACAAGTCAATATTACAATACAATAAATATATAAATCCCTAATCAGTGCTTTAAGCTCTAGCCTCGAACATACTAATTACAACTTTTGTGTCGGAGAGATTCTAACTAATATTTAGATACCACTTAAATAGTTTTATAAAAACATTATAATTTATTTATTTATTTATTCTTGTATCAACAAGTTTTACAAAGCCAATAATAGATACAATCAAACTAAAAACTAAACCTACAAACTAGGAATATATCCTTATATCTATTTCTCCTTTTATTTGTTTTTTAAACAATTCAACTGAAATACAATATTACAATACCTATTAAAATTATTACACAGCCTTATCAATGGAGAATCTTTATAAAGATTAGTTCTAGGTGCATACATAAATAACAAATCTGTACATCTCGTATTTGCCTGACCAACTCTAAAAAGGATTCTTTTTAAAAACTCCTTACTATCAATGTAAACATTTATCAATTTATAAAGAAAATAATTAATAAGATTTCTAATATTTTCCAGTACTCTACTGTATGATTTACATGCTTGCACATACATTTAAGCCTATATTTGTATTAGTCATTATTTTGCAAATGTTATTTTGGGACCTACTTAGTGTTATATTTACGTACATCACAACAACAATGTTAATATTAGAAATTTGTTTTGTCAGTATTGATTTTTAATTTATTGTAAAACCAGTTCAGATACAACTTTAGGTCATCATTTACAAGCCTATTTAATGCATTAACTTCCCCACCGGTGTATACCAAAGCTGTATCATCAGCAAAAGTAAAGTACCGTGCCATAAGTCCTGCACATCTTAAATTAAATACATATAGTGAAAAGATTAATGGCCCCAGAACCGAGCCCTGCGGCACACCACAATCACTGGGTAAAATATCAGTACTGAAGTCTTTCGCAGATCTACAAAAACAGTTACAAATAATTGTTTATTATCAAATGTTTTATATATGTAATCCACAAAATCCATTGTTGCACTAGCACTGAGCAATGATATCTTCCACAAACTTCTTCGATTCTCTCTTCGAAAGCCTCTCCTGTCTTTTTACCTGGTTTACAGATAAATCTTTTGATTTTGGCAGATGAAGACAAGGTACTGCATTGCGCTTTAGACTGGGTCCTTTTTTATGTTCGTATTGCAACAATTCATGTTGCAAATTTATTTCATGGTCTTATCTGACTTGAAATATTTTCAACAAATTCTCGAGGTTTTAGTATTAAAATGGTCTTTACGGCAACAAGCAGTAACTCATGGTTTTTCAACAATATTGTCTTTGAGAGAAGCATGACATCTTACAGATTTCTCAGCACGTTTTGTCTGATTGTCACTCAGACAACCACCTACAGCACAACGCATTTTTAATATGTGTAGTTTATAACTAACCTTAAAAATGCAAAAAATCACAAATTAATGTTGTCGTAATTACTTGCTCAATAATTAATTGTTTATGATACCTCATATAGCTTTTAAAACAACAAAATAAGTTACTATTGTCCACACAAACTAATAGTTCAAAATAGTTTCAATAACCTGATTTGTTTTAAGTTTTTTTACACTAAAGAGTCTCCAAATTCAACTTAAATGTCACAACTCTCATAAAATGCTGACAAAACACCACAAAATACACGGCAAAATAAACAAAGCTTAAAATATCATGAAAGTCCCCTCGTAAACCGGTGGATTTTAATGGCGGCAACTCTCATTGTGACGTCGACAGGAGCGAGTCAGCTGATATTGGCGTGCGCAATATCATACCTGTTATTCTTACTCGCGGATGCTGTGACAGTATCGCTACATTCCATGCGTGCGCGCGCACCTGCGCGTCATGTCTTCGTGATGCAACCAATCGTTTGAATATGCCCTGGTGGTCTAGGGGTTTGTATGATTAGCGATCTCGAGACTTCTGATGCGGAAAGCACAACCTCATCCGTAACTAGAGCGCCTCCAAAGAGTAGGGCAAAGGGAAAGAACTCCATGAGGAAAGCCTCCAGAATCACTCAACAGGACAATAAAGCACCGATGCCAAAAAACAATAAGCCGCCGCCTATTGTCATTAAAGGCAAGTTTAATAACCATAAGACCCTAACAGAGGATCTGAAGAAGCTACACATCAATAACTTCACGGTTAAGTATGCCAAAAACACTACAATCGTTTATTGTGAATTTATTAAAGATTGGCAAACACTCAAGAGAAGTTTAGAGAATGAAAACATGGAATTTCATACATATGCCGAAACTTCGACAAAGACTCACGCTTTTGTTTTAAGAGGGTTAGATGGCGAGATTAGTTCCACAGATATAAAAGCTGAACTAATTTCCCAACATATAAACCCGAAAGTCATCTACACAATGAAGAAAACCCGAAATCCGCTATATTTAGTTGTTCTCGACTCTCAATATACCGTCAAGAGACTGAATAACGAATGTAAAGTGCTACTTAATGTTAGGGTGACCTGGGAAAATCGTTATTCCGAAAAACCCGTGATGCAATGCAAGCGTTGCCAGGTGCTAGGCCATGCAGCGACGTATTGCCAGAGAGAAATCAAATGCAGTCGATGTGCAGGAAATCACGATATTATGAGTTGCGAAAACCAGGTACTGAAATGTGTCAACTGTAACGGAGATCACCGCTCTATCGATGTCAAATGCCCGGTTTACATCTATAGGATAAACCAGTTAGACGCAAAAAACACTACGAAGAAGCAACAATTTAAGCCAGCACCGCTCCCGGCAAAACCAGCCTGGAAGAAAGACCGAAACCCTCTTAAGAAAGGAAGCCAGCCAGAGCCAGAAGTAAGACCCGGTACATCAAGCTATGAAAGTGACTTTCCGGACACTTTAAACAATACTTTGAGCAATAAAAGACGACCGAATGTAAGTAGTACTGATGGCATTAACGGAAATTTCAATAAAATTAACAATAAAATAAACGAAATTAATAATCTTGTAAATCTCGAAGAACTTTTCAAGGCTCTAGACTGCTATCTAAATATGTTAATAACCTGTAACGGCGACAAAGTCGCTATAATGCAACAATCTATAAGATTTTTTACCCATGAATTACAAAATTTTAATATATAAATATAAATCATAATGCTAAATATCCTATGTTGGAATTGCAACGGGATCGCGTCGAAAACCGGCGAGTTATTACAGTTTTTATACGACAATCTTTTTCACGTAGTTTTTCTAACCGAAACGAAGCTCTCTATTCACAACAATCTAAAAGTACGGGGATACACCGTGGAGCGCGCTGATCGGCCCAACGGCAGAGGAGGTGGAGTAGCCTGCCTGATACACAGGTCCGTATCATACAAAAGGGTACACAACATCCAAACTTTAATTGAACACGTCTGCATTCAGATAGAATACGACCTGTGTATCAGCGGAGGGTATGCCCCCCCCGGATTGCCTTTCACACAAGAAGATCTAATCGCATTTTTCCCTAACAATTGTCGCGCACTTTTAATAGGTGATTTTAATGCTAAACATTTCACATGGAATAATCACAATACAAACCGAAACGGACGTATCCTTCATGATCTCATAGAAAATAGTCCAGAACTTCAGCTGTTGCATACAGAAAATCCAACTTACTACCGAACCAATGCTAGACCGTCTTACCTTGACTTAGCAGTGAATAAAGGAATTGACAATATTTCGGAGCTGGCTGCCATCAATGAGTTGAACTCTGACCACCTGCCAATTGCAATGACTCTACAAAATGTCTTAAATACTGAATATGAAAGGGTGTATTCATACAAGAACATGGATTGGCGGGTGTACAGAGAAAGACTTAACGAGCTGACGAGTATTCCTCGACAGATTGAATCTATTGAAATACTGGAAAGAGAAGTCCAGACTCTGACGAGGAATATGCAGACAGTGCGCGATGCACTGGCTCCAAGAATTAAACAAAAACCCATAGCAGAATCCCTACCTGATGATATATTAGAGCTCATTCATATCAGAAACCGAGTCAGGAGAAGGTGGCAAAGACAACGTGCCATAATTGACAGACTGTCCACAAATGCACTTACTAATATAATCAAACAACGTATTCAAAAACACAAACAGGACGTATGGATGTCATATATAAATGGACTGGGCACAAGTGATAATTCTTTATGGAAGATTGCGAGAAATCTTCGTAAAAATATGAACGAATACCTGCCTTAGTAGACGGAAATGGGATACTCCATTTCAAAAACGACGAGAAGGCGGAGGTTTTCGCCGATTTTTTGCAAGGAATTCATAGCGAAGTCCCTGACACGACCCCTTCTCAAATAGAAATAACGAATGCCGCAAAACTTTTCAAAGCACAGAAATATCCAATTCCTCCAAAAATCAAGAACAAACTATTAGTCAACCCCTCTGAGATACTATCAGTCTTTAAAAAACTCCCAAACAACAAGGCTCCAGGCATGGACACAGTAACCTATAGAATGATCAAAAATATGCCACGCAAGACACTCATACAATATATGCACATAATAAATGCTATCATGGTATTACAACATTTTCCCAAGGCGTGGAAGCACGCACTAGTAACTATGATCGCAAAGCCAGGTAAAGATCCCAGTCTTCCTCAATCTTACAGACCTATATCTCTGCTTAGTAATCTAGGAAAAACGGCGGAAAAAATCATTCTCCCAAAAATTAATAGTGAAATTGATCGATTAAATATTCTACCATCAGAACAATTTGGCTTCCGACCGGGTCTTAGCACAACCTTGTTGGCAGCCAAAATCTCGCAAAATATATACGACGGCTTTAATAATCAACAAAACTCAGCAATGTTACTCCTTGATATTGAGAGGGCGTTCGACAGGGTGTGGCATAATGGACTTGTGTACAAGCTATATGCTGATTTCAACTTGCCAATGTACCTTACCTCCATCGTTGCCTCATACCTGTCGGACAGAACCTTCTGTGTTAAAACTAGCAACAAAATATCAAACATAAAAAGTATTGAAGCCGGTGTCCCACAGGGGACGGTTTTCTCGCCGCAACTTTACAATTTATACATCTCGGATATACCTAGATTTCCTAATACTTCTATTTCATTATATGCAGATGATATGGCAATTATAGCAAAATCTTACTATGCTCAGGTCACAAAATACCTATTAGCTAACCATCTAAACGTCTTACTTCCATATTATAGCAAATGGAAAATAAACATAAACGCGGCTAAGACTGAACTGGCGATCTTTACCAGGAAGCGAACAAACAACAGGATCATAACACCACTAATAATACAAAACCAAATTATTAACCCCAAACCAAGTGTCAAGTACTTGGGAATAACCCTGGATAAGGGGATGACATTTGGCAAACACATAGCCCAAGTTATTCGCAAAACGTTCTATATTAGCCAAAAACTCCATACACTTATGAAACCAAGATCTTTTCTCAGTCCGGCTAACAAATTAACTATTTACAAAGCCATTATAAGGCCGGCAATGCTATATGGTGCTCCCGTATGGTGCTCTGCTGCAAACTATTTAAAAAGGAAAGTCCAAATCCTCCAAAATCGTTTTTTACGAGGCGTTTTCTCGGCTCCTAGATATACCAAGATAAAAGAACTGCATGATATGGCGCAAATCGAAACGGTGAGCGACTATATTGACAAAATATCTAATACTTTTTACAGATACCGGATTCATAATTCAAATGAAACAAATACAATCGCCAACACAAGGTTTGACCCCAATTTCCATATCAAACACGGTCCTGTATATAGAAAACTATCTCTCTTCTATGAACAACATATTCCACCTTAACAATAAAATAAATTCCCAAAGTTCCGTAAAAACAGTAGTTTTTCTGTTGTTTTTTAGGACTTATTCATCAAACTTTGCTTAATTCTTATCGTTTCGAACTTAACCATGTAAATAAAAACCAGCACACAGAATGTAAATATGTAAATATATATATTCAACCAATTTTATGCCAAAGAAAAGTTAAAGAGGTTTTTTTTTTGTAAATATATTTTTCCTCCGTAAATAGCATAGACATATTATAACTAAGCCTTAAATAATTTTCCTTTCCTGCCTACGTTGTATAAATTCATAAAATTGTAACTTTATATAAGGAGCGTGCTCCAGAGAATGAAAGAAATGCCAACAGTACTACAGTGCGGCTTATCTTAAATAATGGCTTACACCCAGCCAACCCATGAGGTGCTGTATCGCGTCCTGTTTCGATTAAGGTCGTAAGGAAATATTGCGAACTATATATACATAATGTTATAAACATTTTAGTATTAAGATAAAAGCCTGTACTATATACCACTTGAAAGTTGTAAATAAATGATTCTGATTCTGATTCTGATTCTGATTAGCCTTCACTTCGGCGACTCGAGTTCAAACCCCATCGGTGTTTAAATTTTTTTTTAAGGTTATATTTCTAAACTGTTTTTTTCTTGTTTTTGGGTATGTCTTGGGTTAGATTGGGTTAGCACCTGGTTAGTTTCCTTTTCTTGAGCCCCCGTAGCGAGCGGTAGCGAGCGGAGGGCCATTCGAAAAGTGAAATATGGCATGGAATGTAGCGATACTGTCACAGCATTCGCGAGTGTTATTCTTTGTATCACGATACACATATAACGGTATGCTCTTGCGCAGGCAGAACCTCCCACACAGAAACGTGTGACGTCACACGGGAACGACGCTTTCGATTCTGCTATGTAAGCGTGTGTAGAACATATGTTTTGAAATGCAATATTCGGAGTTTTGGGGGATTTTAAAGGATATTTTCGATAATAGGTACGTTCCTAATTATAAGTGTACGTGTGTTAACTAAAGAATAAAAGCATCTTCATTCCATATTTATATTACTAATTATAATTGATATATTATACATAGTTTTACTCTAGAAAATAATTTAAATGTATAAATGGTTATTTAAGTATTATTTCAACATTTGAGAACTAAGTAAAAAAGTCGGGACGAGATTGGTTGATGTGATGTTTATACTTGATGCGTAGAATCGAGAGGCACGCGGTCATGATAGTATTGTTTTATAGTTCATTCCTTCATAAATTAATTTTTTCTTAATTTAAAAAAATTACGTAAATTCAAATATTCTCTACGCCATGCCACTGAAGTAGATCAGCTAGTTCCTTTGGTTCTAATATCTAAGCCCATAACATTTCCAAAAAGAATAAAAAAAATCCCTTGCAAATAAAAAGTCATTAAGCATTAAAAAATGTTTCAATTTAATTTAGCCCACAAGATATAGTTTTACCAAACTTAAAGTACCTACAATTTTAATTTTCTTTGTATTGACCTCATTATTTAATAGTCAATATTCTGAACCCTTTCAAATATTTTTTGCCCATTTTTACAAATTTATTTCATTTCCACTGAAGTAGACTCGGTTTGCAAAGTACTTTTTGATCCCAATACCTTAATCCATAACATATCCAAAAATCTTTGAAAATAAAAAAGTTATTTTTTACATAATAATTTTTTTATCATTCCATTAAAAATGTTTCAGTGCTTTGTTTTTTTTTAATAAACTAGCAAAACAAATGAGTTTTTTTTTTATTTTATATTTTCAACAAATTTCAAGATTTTGTTGGTTTCTTTCCAAGAAATCTTGGACTTGAGAACTAATTTCTTGTCTTGTCTTGAAAAACAAGGATCATTTCTTGTCATGATCTTATCTTGAAATCAAGACAAGATCAAGACAAAATCAAGAAGTTGTCAAGGAAATCACGACCTGATAGAAACTTAACCTTAAAAAAAAAAAATTAAAAAAGCAACGGGATTCGAACTCTGACCGCGCCGCTCCGACGATAGAGACGCCGAATCGAGACCTAACCACCTAGACCACTCGGCCACGAGAGCTGTTGGAACAGAACGATTGCATCGCGAAGACATGGCGCGATTAGGTGCGCAAATCAATGAGATTTTGTAGCGCTACAGAACCTAACCGATTTTAGCACCCTGGTACCATCGTATGTGAGCATGTGTAAATATTCGTCCCGGCGCGCGTTAAGAAGTTTCACTTCAATCACACTTCAATAATACACGTTGCTTTATTTTTTTTCCTTATTTAAATTTTGGCGAATATTTTTTAACCACATAGTGTCTGGCTCGACCGTGAACCGCGTCTAGATAGTGGTATATCTAAAAAGAATGTTTAAAGAACAGAACTAAGGCACAGCAGCACCCGAATGTCGAATTAGCGGCAGCTAAAATCACGGTACGGTACTTGAAATTAGGATCCATCTCTAGCCATAGGATCTCCCTTAGAGTGTGTGCCACTGCCATAAAAAATCATGTAAATCGTGGAAATATGTAATAAAAATAATAAATAATAAAGTAAAGCTTTAATAATTACAGATACTCACCATCTTTTATGATAATTCCATCTTCTCTTCGACAAGCACGAATCCACTGATTTGCTAACTCATGTTTAGGAAAACGAAAATATTTAATATTACTCCCTTTGGTGGTCCTATTATTGTTCTTACAAGTAGCCACAACACAGTTCGGCATAATTATACTATAAGTTTTTAATTTAAATAATCCTATAATATATATAAACACAAAACAAATCTAAAAATTCACTTAATTTTATAAACTATGACAGCTTCAAAAGGAACATTTTTTCCCGTGTGACGTAGATGCGCGGGTGAGTCAAAAACGAGCCTAGAAATCAGCATACCGTTATATGTGTATCGTGCTTTGTATCATGGGCTAGTGGGTACCTTTCCCGGATCTAAATTTTAAATCAATGCTTATATCAATTAGCGTCGTTATAGACGAACGGTAAGATGTAAACCTAGTACTCCCTCTGCAGTGTACTGGGAGAAGTTTTAAAA
>JAEQML010080777.1:0-11468 GCA_016904865.1 Pissodes strobi | reverse complement strand
TTATCGATGTGTCTCCTTTATTATCTCTTCTCAACTTGACGTAGTGCGTTCCTAAATCTGAGTTACTCTCCTACACGCTACGTAAGGCGTGTCGTCACAGATAAAAAATACAAATCGTGACAATATAAAAATGCTACAGTTTTTAGTCGAAAGGGTACAAGTTATTGTTTTTTTAGTGATGGTCTGCCACTTAAAGATATTGCATATATAATGCACAGAAATAGAAATGCAGTTCAGAAAATTAAGAATAGTTGCGAAAGGGATAGAACACTGGAAAGAACAAGACACCAGAAAGGGCAAGGATTTCAACTGAGGAAGATATTGCGCTTATTGAATATTTAGAGCAAGTTCCATTTGAAATAGCCCGAATTGTTATGGAGCAAACTCGTTTTCCTGACTCAAGAATAACAGCATGTCGCAGTTCCAATTTAAGTAATCAGATAGCTGCAAAAAAATCAAACTAAATGATGAGCATAAACAGACAAGAATTCATTTTTATTTAAATAATATTCTTCGGAAAGATTGTGACAGGGAAGTTTTTACCGATGAAAAAATATTTCAGTCGACATTTAACGAGCAGATTACGATATATCGTCCGCGTAACAGTAGATTCAATGAACAATATATAAATCACTTTATGTAAATGTATAGGCATGGATGAGTATTCATGGACTTGGAATATGATGGATTATTGAGGAGCGCGAGCGGTTCAATTCACTAAATTGCAAAAATATTTTAGAACATATAGTGTTACCCAGTGATTAAATAATTTTGTCTTTCGACAAGATAATTGTCCAGTGCACAATGCTGAATTATAAGAGCATTACTACAAAATAACAATATGGCGACAATGTTGTGGGTAGCAAGAAGTCCCGATACTAATATTATAGAAAATGTATGAGTTCTTATGATCAAAATTAGCAATTATGCAGAATTAATGCTAAATCTGTACGTCGATTAGAAAAAAAAATGGAAAGAGGTAGAGCCATGACAGCATATTAATAGAACGTCATGAAATATAACGATTTATTTTTTATTCCTTTTTACATTTTGTTTGTAATAATTATTTTGGAATTTTGTTAATATAAACTTTTTCAAAATATTTGTCTGATTCAGTCTTTAAATATTAACATGTATTAGGTATTTAGTTAGACGAGGCAGCATTAAGCATAAGAATTACCATCATTTATTTAAAACTTGCACATACATATAAAAAATGTTTTAAAATCTTAAAAATTGTTAAACAGGAATAATAGATTGTACATTGTAGATTGCTAGGGAGTCGTTTCGGCAAGTTTCAGCCGCCCGGAACTGCTACCTTTACATATATTTTTTGCATGACTCAACAGCTTAATTTGTGTCCAAGAGACGTAGGCTTCTTCCAAACGAAGCTATTTTCTTGAAAGGTTGTTAACTCACTTCTGGAGGTGACAGCTGTACTCATTCAAGGACTACAGTTGGTATTTTCCCATTTGTTTAGTTCTTCGGTGATGTGGCTCTTAATAAGGCTTCATAGGCGTTGCCCTCTATGCCTGTATGGCCAGCAACCCACGTTAAAGTTACCTGGTCTCGTGTTGTTAATTGTTTTAGGGTTTGCTTACATTTCCAGACTAGCTTTGACACGCACTTGAAAGCTTTTAGAGCTTGTGTGAGACACTCTTCTGCACATATATTTATGGCAAGCACTTCCGCTTGGAGATGGTTATATATTTGCCTCGCAATTTGGAAAGCTTATAGTTTGGACCTGAAATGCCCAATCCTGTCCCTTTCGCTAGTTTTGAACTATATGTGTCACAGCGATGCGTTATCGGTCTAAGGTAGTTTTTTACTCTTCCGGGCATCAATAACCACTGCAAATGGGACATCTAGTTCCAACGTGACCATCATTTGGTCACTTGGTTTGCTGGCATTTTCCAGTGTTATTTCTTCAAATATGCGCAGGTGACCAGTCAAATATCCAGGCTTGGATTTGACTGTTTGGAATGGCCTGTGAGCGCTGATAATCGCCTCCCTCTTCACACTGAGATGAAGAGGAGGCATATTCAGCAGTACCTCTAAGGCTGCGATACGTGACATTGTCCCTGTTATTCCCAGGCATATTAGCCTTTGCACTTTATTAAGTTTGGTCCGGTAAACTGCTGGGTTTTGGCCACCATAACATTCAGGCATAGCTAACCGTGGGTGGTCGGGATAAACAACTGATTTTATTATTGCTTAAAACCATAAAGAAGGGTGTGGTATCTCAACTAACCACTTTTAATAAACTGTATTACTGTAGGGTAGTGAGAGGAATTGAAACATGTATTCGGTTTGATTTAATTTAATAATGCAGGTGTAAATTGCATTTAAATATGATAAATATAAATATACAAATAATTTCTATATTAAATCCAAGCATTCATCCTTTCATCTATAAAACTAATGTTACAAAACAGGTTATTTATAAATTGACTATCTACTGTAAGGTTCTTGATTTTGAGATTTAAATGAAAACTTTCACTTTGTCTTTAAATTTCAAACTTTCCTTTCACTCTACAAAATACCTTGATTCTCGTTTCTCCAATCTTGTCTTACTCAAGGGCAGCCTTTTAGACTTCACACATTGAATTCATATCATATAGCAGAGATTTAAATGGATTTTCTCTACTGCAAATTTGCAGACGCCATTTTATAGTTTCTTCAACTCACGTACGCTAAGATGATACGTTGTTTCTGGCCATGAAGAATTGCGTTACACAACGCCTGAATGAGGTTTTTGTTCAACGTGGACAAAAATAACAGAGGTTTACTTAATATTCTCTAATATTTGTGCATACAATTGGAGAATTTGCCTAAAAGAATGGGATCTTTTGACGCGAAGCGGAGAACGAAAATGTTTGATCTTGCTTGAGCGAACGTTAAAATTACACTTTGAGAGGCTAGAGAGCAGTGACGGGATTGATCTAGTACACGAAAATACCTAAATGAGCGAAACACTAATGAGTTGCCTTAAACGGAGCTAGGACGAGCTAGATGTTTTTTTTGGCGCTAAAAACATGCGCAGCGGTGCAACGACCGACACATCACGGCTGAGTGTTTGCTACGCACTGACTTGATTAATTTCTCTCTTCGAGCTGGCCGCCTAGCGGCAAAACCACATTATAAAAAGTGGGCGGTGGCACATACCGAATTCATTTGAGATGACAGGGTAGAAACTGTTTTCTTTCTTTATTTGACACGTGGTTGCTCACACAACACAGACTGAGACAGGGATATATTAAATTGAAAACGATTACAAACGTTTTCCAGTACGAGTGAAAAGTTGCTATACTGTAATCTATTAAACTGACACCAGTACTGTCAGTTCGAAAAAGGTTCGAACTAAGGGATCGTCCGTCCAGGTTGGGACTAAAGGGTTTTGAAGAACTGACATATGCTAATTTAAATGCACAAATTGGGTTGTACCTGGGGTGAAATAAATCTATTTGGAGTTTAATTACGGTTCATTCATACTACATACATACAGGGTGTTATCACCAAACTATACAGTAAAAATCGATAGTTTCTACACGTGTTGGGGTGTTTTCCCAACAGTGGGCATTATTATTGTTTGGCAGGTCCAATATACCATTTTTGGTTTTAGGCCCCATGTCTTGGCAACTAGTTTGCGGCATGTTCAGATTGCCGCTGTGGCTTTAGATATGGTGTTTTGTAGATGCTTGTTTCCACGTAGGTTTACAGAGTGTGACCCCTAAATAGTTTACCTCAGTGGAAAAGTTCACTGTGTTTCGTGTAGGACGGGCGCTCTCATTTCTAGCTTCCTTCTTTTTGTAAACGGGACAAGAATGGTTTTACTCGGATTTAGGGAGAGTCTCTCCCCTGCGCTCCAATTCGTGATGATGTTTAGAGCATTTTGCATACGGTTTGCAATGACGCCTTCATGTTTGCCCTTTATTATTACTACTAGGTCATCTGCGAAGCCTAGAACTATAAATCCAGCTCTACTCAGAGTGGTAAGAATTTTATCCACTACTAGTGTGAGCACCCTTTCACTGTGCTGGCAGTTGTTAACGTTCCGATTATTTCTGCTGCTACGAAGCGGTGCTTTAGCATTGTTTTTGTCCATCTTATAATTGGGAGCTCAACTTCCCATTCTTGAAGTGCTCTTCTGGTGGACTGATGTGAGGTATTGTCAATTTCTTTGCATTCGATTGTCTTTTCTATGTCTCTAACTAGACAGTGCAGTGCACTTAATGTGGATTTGCCTGCTTGGTAGGCGAACTGCCTAGGCTAGAGCGGTATTCTCGTTTCGCTTCTTATGTATTGATCGATTGCTTTCACCATTGGTTTGAGGAAAAAGGAGATTAGACTGATGGGACGGTATGATTTTGCTTCTTTCTCCGGGGGTAGGCCGGTCTTAGATATAAATATCACATTTGTCTCCCTCCAAGCTACTGGCATATGTCCTAGGATAAGGCTATCTTTGAATATTTTCTATAGGTGTACCTTCAGGACCTCATAGCCTTTCTGAAGCAGGGCAGGGAAGATTCCGTATTTGCCGGGGAATTTGTAGGACTTAAAGATATTGATTGTCCATTTTGTTCTATTTTTAGTGAAGATTTTTCCTGCCGGTTTTTTCTACCTCCTTTCGTTGGGAGGATTAGTTTGGTTCTGGGTACCTTCTACGATTTATGATCCAGGGAAGCGCGTCTGTAATAGTACCTCTAAACTTTCCTTCTGATCGTTGCTGTATTCTCCGTTTAGCTTTTTTAATAAGCCCGTACCGTTTGAATGATTTATTTAAATGATTTTTGTAGACGTTGTGCTGGAGCTAACTCGAATATGCCCTCGCAAAATTGCCTCTATGATCTCCTTTAGTTCGTTTTTATTCTCTGTGAGGGCTATTCTATACTCTGTCCAGTTTCCAGTAATTTTTGCCTTGTTGAGCAGCTTTCTGGCATCGCGTTTTAAGCGACTCAGTTCCCCGTTCCACCAAGGCATGTCTCTGCGGATTACATTTTGTAAAACGGGACAGCTGTTTTCGTAGGAGTTTCTGATTTTATTAATTAAAATGTTAGATGTTGTCTCTACCTCTTCAACGGTGTTTGGATCGCTAGAGAGTTCATCTAGATTCAGACAGAGACCTTGCATCTAAACAATTTTTTGTATTGTAATTCGAATCCTTTAATTTGTATGCATACGGCCCTATTTACTGAATCTTGTACCACAAATTTTTGAACCTTTGAAAACAGGGAGCACGTTTACAAAACATAATCCTTGTCCCACATTTCATTGAACGTGACTGTACCGTGCGTTCAATTTATCTTGATAACATTTTGATCCGCTGTAACTTTTTTGTTTTTAAAGATATCAACGTAAACAAAAAAATAAAATGTAGGGTTGGTGGCCAAGTTTTTTTCTAAGTTACACATAAAACAAAACACTAACAATTTTCTGACATATAAGCCTACGTTATATTTTTTTAAATGGAACACCCTGTATATTACTAACTTTTTGAACTCTCTTGAAAAATATTGACAGTTGAATGTCGAGTATTTTGACACTTTGAAAAGCTCTAAAATCTAAACCGCGCGAGATCAAAGAAAACGGTTTGCACGTTCCTATCTTAAGTTTTCATAAACTATCGAATGACAGTAACTTCGAATTTAACCCGCGGATAAAATTAACCGGAACTTTTAAACCTTCGGTTAAATTCAAAGTTACTGTCATTCGATAGCTTTTGAAAACCTAAAATAGGAATGTCCAAACCGTTTTCTTTGATCTCGTGCGGTTTAGATTTTAGAGCTTGTCAAAGTGTCAAAATACCCGACTTTCAACTGTCAATATTTGGTAAACAGCTGGGGTAGGTATAGGATATTATACACGAAATGTGTTTAGATTTTTCTAGAGAGTCCAAAAATTTAGTAATGTACAGGATGTTCCATTTAAAAATATATAACGTAGGCTTATATGTCAGAAAATTGTTTGTGTTTTGTTTTATATGTACCTTAGAAAAAAACTTGTCCACCAACCCTATATTTTGTTTCTTTGTTTACCTTGATATCTTTAAAAACAAAAAAGTTACAGCGAATCAAAATGTTCTCAAGATAAATTGAACGCACGGTACGTTCGCCATTATAAGAAAAAAGACAATCAACATGGAAGAAAATAGCACTTAACTTCCCTGTTTTTGACAAATTTCACAGCCAATATTGATGTAGATATATTGTCACCGGAAAATTGATTTATTTTAACTATCTTTAAAATCGGTCTAGATTCTGGGTTCAAATATTATTTCACTCGGTATAAAATCTACTAGGTCAAACCGAAATACTTTGGGCCCGTAAGTGGGTCAACGTCATCTGAGGGCGAGTATAAATTCTTGCAGCGCGCAGCATTGAATATCAGTTAACCGTATCTGGTCAGCCTCTTACATATAAACAGAGTGCACGTATCTCTTCCGCCAGTAAACCAAGCCCTTACAGCTAAAGTACCAGAATACTCACATTAATATTAAACCGGTATCGGATAGAACCACTGCTTATAGGCATTAATCAATAATATAAATGGAGCCATCTACAGGTCACCCTTAAGGTAAAGCCGTTTTGTATGCCAAGCGATGTTCAGTAGAATCTAATTTTGTAACACACGGTATTTTCTTTTAGAGTGAAAGTAACTACATTAGTCAAGTCGTTATTTATTGAAATGGAAAATTTTAAAATTATATTAGAGTATTTTAACAAATATAAATTTGTAAGTAAGTATGTCTCCTTTCAAGTTTCGCACTTCATAGAGGTGAGTAATAATAATATATAGAGTGGCAATTTAAAAACTTACAACACCTATATTTTCTGCACTGAAGAAGATATTAACAGATAAAAAAAAACAGTATATGCAAGGGAAGAAAAATGAGATATTTTGCAGACCACCCTCATGCCATTGGTGACTCGTCGTATAAAACAACTGAGGCTGGGCTTCACATGTAAAGATAACAGTATCATCTGAAATGTTCAAGTAATGTGTATATAAATATTATAAGTATAAAACATTTTTTGACTAATTTCCAATTATAAAAGTATAAAAATACAATCAAAGCTTAAAATATTAACTCTTAAACGCTCAAATCGTTGCCCGACCGCATAACATAGCTGTAGTAAGCCCAGAAATTTTAGTAGACATTTACCGTACCATATCAGGGCTTCAGAGTTGCGCACATATTACATTGTTGACATGCATATCTACAGGGTCTAGCGAATTGCTGTCATCTGGTCTCGTAGCTCAGAGGTTGGATGCTGTGTCTACGGTACCGGCGGCATTTATACATTCCGTAAATGTATATGGCACCTCGGTGTTGTTATTTGTCAAACCATTCAAAATTTGAACTTCTATCCAATCAATGCGCGGGTGCCATAATCGTGTACGGAATGTAATTCGGTGCCATATTCAGTTACGGAATGTAGTAAATACTTTTGCGGTATAAATATATTCAGAACGCTTCAAAGAGTGTGGTAGAAGTTCGGAAAAGATAAGAGGTGTCTTTTAAAGACAAGCGTCTTCAAACATGCGTTTGTAGTTAGTACTGTTAGCTTCACGCATGGCCCTTCAGTCGCTTCGTTCGCTCCGGGGTGCAATCAGACAAAACTAACCAAAACTAACCCAAACAAACCAAAATTAACCCAAACTACCCCAAATTTAAAAAAAGAAACAAACATAACCTTTAAAAAAATTAACAAAACGCTTGCCACTGACGGGAATCGAACTCGGAGGCAAACCGAAGCTTCGTATCAGAAGCACAGCATCAGAATCAGAATCAGAATCATTTATTTACAACTTTCAAGTGGTTTATAGTACAGGCTTTTATCTTAATACTAAAATTTTTATAACATTATGTATAGTTCGCAATATTTCCTTACGACCTTAATCGAAACAGGACGCGATACAGCACCTCATGGGTTGGCTAGGTGTAAGCCATTATTTAAGATAAGCCGCACTGTCGTACTGTTGGCATTTCTTTCATTCTCTGGAGCACGCTCCTTATATAAAGTTACAATTTTATGAATTTATACAACGTAGGCAGGAAAGGGAAATTATTTAAGGCTTATATGCTTTTTACAGAGGAAAAATATATTTACAAAAAACCTCTTTAACTTTTCTTTGGCATAAAATTGGTTGAATATATATATTTACATATTTACATTCTGTGTGCTGGTTTTTGTTTACATGGTTAAGTTCGAAACGATAAGAATTAAGCAAAGTTTGATGAAAAAGTCCTAAAAAACAACAGAAAAACTACTGTTTTTACGGAACTTTGGGAATTTATTTTATTGTTAAGGTGGAATATGTTGTTCATAGAAGAGAGATAGTTTTCTATATACAGGACCGTGTTTGATATGGAAATTGGGGTCAAACCTTGTGTTGGCGATTGTATTTGTTTCATTTGAATTATGAATCCGGTATCTGTAAAAAGTATTAGATATTTTGTCAATATAGTCGCTCACCGTTTCGATTTGCGCCATATCATGCAGTTCTTTTATCTTGGTATATCTAGGAGCCGAGAAAACGCCTCGTAAAAAACGATTTTGGAGGATTTGGACTTTCCTTTTTAAATAGTTTGCAGCCGAGCACCATACGGGAGCACCATATAGCATTGCCGGCCTTATAATGGCTTTGTAAATAGTTAACTTGTTAGCCGGACTGAGAAAAGATCTTGGTTTCATAAGTGTATGGAGTTTTTGGCTAATATAGAACGTTTTGCGGATAACTTGCGCTATGTGTTTGCCAAATGTCATCCCCTTATCCAGGGTTATTCCCAAGTACTTGACACTTGGTTTGGGGTTAATAATTTGGTTTTGTACTATTAGTGGTGTTATGATTCTGTTGTTTGTTCGCTTCCTGGTAAAGATCGCCAGTTCAGTCTTAGCCGCGTTTATGTTTATTTTCCATTTGTTATAATATGGAAGTAAGACGTTTAGATGGTCAGCTAATAAGTATTTTGTGACCTGAGCATAGTATGATTTTGCTATAATTGCCATATCATCTGCATATAATGAAATAGAAGTATTAGGAAATCTAGGTATATCCGAGATGTATAAATTGTAAAGTTGCGGCGAGAAAACCGTCCCCTGTGGGACACCGGCTTCAATACTTTTTATGTTTGATATTTTGTTGCTAGTTTTAACACAGAAGGTTCTGTCCAACAGGTATGAGGTAACGATGGAGGTAAGGTACATTGGCAAGTTGAAATCAGCATATAGCTTGTACACAAGTCCATTATGCCACACCCTGTCGAACGCCCTCTCAATATCAAGGAGTAACATTGCTGAGTTTTGTTGATTATTAAAGCCGTCGTATATATTTTGCGAGATTTTGGCTGCCAACAAGGTTGTGCTAAGACCCGGTCGGAAGCCAAATTGTTCTGATGGTAGAATATTTAATCGATCAATTTCAGTATTAATTTTTGGGAGAATGATCTTTTCCGCCGTTTTTCCTAGATTACTAAGCAGAGATATAGGTCTATAAGATTGAGGAAGACTGGGATCTTTACCCAGCTTTGCCATCATAGTTACTAGCACGTGCTTCCACGCCTTGGGAAAATGTTGTAATACCATGATAGCATTTATTATGTGCATATATTGTATGAGTGCTTTGCGTGGCATATTTTTGATCATTCTATAGGTTACTGTGTCCATGCCTGGAGCCTTGTTGTTTGGGAGTTTTTTAAAGACTGATAGTATCTCAGAGGGGTTGACTAATAGTTTGTTCTTGATTTTTGGAGGAATTGGATATTTCTGTGCTTTGAAAAGTTTTGCGGCATTTGTTATTTCTATTTGAGAAGGGGTCGTGTCAGGGACTTCGCTATGAATTCCTTGCAAAAAATCGGCGAAAACCTCCGCCTTCTCGTCGTTTTTGAAATGGAGTATCCCATTTCCGTCTACTAAGGCAGGTATTCGCTCATATTTTTTACCAAGATTTCTCGCAATCTTCCAGTCCCATTATAACAATGTAATATGTGCCCAGTCCATTTATATATGACATCCATACGTCCTGTTTGTGTTTTTGAATACGTTGTTTGATTATATTAGTAAGTGCATTTGTGGACAGTCTGTCAATTATGGCACGTTGTCTCTGCCACGTTCTCCTGACTCGGTTTCTGATATGAATGAGCTCTAATATATCGTCAGGTAGGGATTCTGCTATGGGTTTTTGTTTAATTCTCGGAGCCAATGCATCGCGCACTGTCTGCATATTCCTCGTCAGAGTCTGGACTTCTCTTTCCAGTATTTCAATAGATTCAATCTGTCGAGGAATACTCCTAACTACTGCCGCCACCAGGCTTGCTAAATATGATCCACTGAACAGCAAAGACATGCTGCTCAATAAACTGTTATTACATTCCGTAAGAGCATATTGCACCGATTTACATTCCGTACACGCATATGGCAGTCGAAGTTTGATTGCTTGAAATTTTAAATCCAACCAATGGGATAGTGCTAGGTGCCGTATACATTTACGGAATGCATAAATGCGTACCGGCGGCCCGGGTTCGTAATATTAGACATTTTTGCCAACAATGTGATGCGCGTGCAACTCCGAAGCCCTCTGATGTGGTACGAGCAACGTCTTGTATAAATTTTTGCTTCATATGCGTCATGCATTGCTGGTATAGTACTATGCTCCCCACCTGTTCAGTTGAACATGAAAGGTCTTTAAATCAGCGAATCGAGCACAAATTTGTGCTTTTACGGTTTTTTTTGCGGTACCTTGCATGTTGCATTTGTTTTTGAACAAGGACTTTTTATTTAAATCTTTCTACTTTTTTAAACATAAAAAACAAACCAGAAATTATTGATAATTAAATGATTCCATTGTTTTATGGTGTGTTATAAAATTTAGAACTCAACAATCAAAATAAAGAATAGACAGGTACTATAATACTTTGTTTTGTAGTAATAGGGGAAGAGGCAGTATCGCCTACAATTTAAAAATATCTGCTGATGGATTTTACCAAATTACCCCCTAAATATCCAAAAAAATTGATAAAAACTACAGGTCCGTACTTAAAAAAATTGGCTTGATGATGGTTCTGAGAAATCGAAACGTTGATTTAAAAAACTGACAACATCTTAGGCTAGACCGATAAAAAGTGCCTCTAGAAAGTGTTAATATGTTTTTGATATTTCCAAAAAAAATTAAAAACGTGGATATCTCCGGAAGTACTCGATATATCTCAAACTTCAAAATATCAAAATACTGGGCACTTAATTGCGCAACTTTGCCCCAATTTAAACTTTGCTGTATCTTTTACCATTTACGAGATCTCAATAGTGAGAAGCGAATTTGTTTCACCCCGTATAACGGCATAGGTCCCAGGTTTAGCTAGGCAACCCATTTGCAATTTATCAATCTATATATTGTCACGACTTGTGTTTTTTATCGGTGACGACACGCCTTACTTAGCGTGTAGGAGAGCAACTCAGATTTAGGAACGC
>JAEQML010080776.1:0-11469 GCA_016904865.1 Pissodes strobi | reverse complement strand
AGTTACCTTCCATTTTTTTGACAGAATATTATTATTGTTTGTAAGTAATGAAGACGAATAAAGAAAATTTCGGCAGACGGTCACATTCTAAGAACAAACTGGCCTAAATTCGTTGCTATTAATATAATAAGGTAGTAACATATTTTTTTCATTAAAACGTCCTCGGGTGTAGAGCTCATTAAGAAAAAAAAATAAGTAAAAAACAAGCTATTCCGAAATCTGAAATTAATAGGCAGTGACTCATTCCCAAATTTCTTCCTAAAAACCCACAAAAACCCTAATATGAGGTGCGACAATTTTAGGCGTGCATAGGGAATACGTTCGTAAATTAACAATGCTAAAAACATTTAATTTTTGAAATATGATAATGTATATTTATGCAAATTTATTTGATATAAAATTATGTGTCACTTACTGCCTACATTTTTCAGTTTCGACTTTGGTGATATTACATTTATTTAATTTCAAACACCCAATAATAACAAAAATACTACCTATTTTCTAAGTAAAAAATAAACATTTATATTGTTTAATATGGTTTAGAATAAACCTTAGTATCAAGTTAATATCATCGCAGAAAAAAAGTTGTACAACAAAAAGAAACAAACATAAAACTGGCAAACAAAATCTATGTAGCAAGTAATAATATTATAGATAAATAATATTATTATTAAGAAAATTAAAATGCAAATTTTAATATACTATTCATCTTCATCACTACTTGCATTGTAAAATATTTCATCTTCATCTATGTCTGAGGCTGGGTGTGCATCCTCATATATGTCCAAGGTGGCATCAAGCTCCCATCAAAATTTTATTGGATTTCTTCCTTGGGACACAGTACCACCACGGTTCCATGGACTACAATATAACCTCATTTAGAGGTTTTATATTGTAGTCATAACGAAGCTGATACTTGGATTATATTTCATATACTTAGCTAAACTACCAGAAAGGACAAATGTTGTGATTACCTGCGTATCATGCTTTAACAGGCAGTGATTATACCCTATCATTTGCTCGAAAAGGTAAAATAAAGCCTTTTAACATTATCGAGAAAGACGCCAACATTTTTGCTTCTTTTGGCCATTCCCAGGATATATCGGAAGAGCAAATTGAAGGCATTGAAAAATTTGTGTGCTGGGTGTATGGTAGGCATAATGGTATTAGTGTCAATGAAGCAAGGCTAGATTTGTTTCTTAGGAACAGTCGCGTGTCGTGGGTCGAAGAGCGAAGGGGGCAAACGGGGAAAAGGGCGCCGCCGGAAAAATGTCGGGGTGCCACGCCTAATTTTCGCCCAAAAGTCATTAAAATCGTTAAAAAACAAAAGGTCGTGGGGTGACCAATATATTAAATATTCAAGAATCAGGCGAATAGGGAAACGAATAAAAAACATAAACATGCCGATGAATGTTATTTACATTAAATCAAATAAAGGATTCAATAATCAAAAATTCTAATTATGTAATTGTAATAAGTATATAGTTATTTCGTTTTTAAATAAAAAAATATAAAATATTTTAATATTTACCTACTTATTTTTAATAATTAACAGCACCCTTTATCGCTTGACCGTCTGTTATTAATTATATAAATAATTTATTAATTGTATAAATCCGAAAAACGACAAACGCAACTAACAACCGAATACGGAACTAATTGACTAATCCAAAACACCCAAATAAAATTCATTCTTTATTCTTTATCCGCCCGTCCGTAGTACCACGTTAATGAATAATAATTAGATTATTTAGGTTTTTCAGAAAAATTATTTTTAAAACCTGACAAAAAACCGCCGAATTTTTTTAACGCAAAATTAATTTACACATCAAGTTCTGGGAAGGGGGGTGGTAATTACCCCCTCTACCCACCCCACCCCCCGTGTTTACGCCTTTCGTGGCAGCGTGAAGCGCTGGAGGAGAAAAATTTCGGCGGGTGCCAGATGCCACACTCCAAAACATTTATTTGACCCTCGATATTATAATAGTTTTTGACTCATTTTGACCCGTTCTTTCGACTGATGCAGTAATATTTTCAAATTTTATTAAATTATTACGAATTTAATATTAAATAATTTTGTACACTACCTATTATAACGAATATTGCCAATATTATTTTCTAGAGGAGTGAGAAGGGACAAGGGACATTATATTACAAAAAATAAATAATTATGTATTATTTATTTACAAAAAATAGTGCATTAAATAAAAACTGGAACATGTAATATGATATATACAAAAAATAATTATAGCACCAATCGTCTGGTTTTTACAGACTTGAGAGAATTAAATTAATTCGTGAAGCAGGGGGCGCCCGGTCACCTAGAAGCGAAAGGGCGGAGGGGGCATTCGCCCCCTTTGGCCCCCTATACGACAAGCCACTGCTTAGGAACCATGGTGGTACTGTGTCCCAAGGAAGAAATCCAATTAAATTTTGATGGGTGCTTGATGCCATCTTGGACATATATGAGGATGCACTCCCAGCCGCAGACATAGATGAAGATGAAACATTTTACAATGCAAGTAGTGATGAAGATGAATAGTATATTAAAATTTGCATTTTAATTTTCTTAATAATAATATTATTTATCTATAATATTATTGCTTGCTACATAGATTTTGTGTGCCAGTTTTATTTTTGTTTCTTTTTGTTGTACAACTTTTTTTCTGCGATGATATTAACTTGATACTAAGGTTTATTCTAAATCCTACTAAAAAATATATATGTTTTTTTTTACTTAGAAAATAGGTAGTATTTTTGTTATTATTGGGTGTGAAATAAATGTAATATCACTAAAGTCGAAACCGAAAAATGTAGGCAGTAAGTGACACATAGTTTTATATCAAATAAATTTGCGTAAATATACATGATCATATTTCAAAAATTAATTGTTTTTAGCATTGTTAATGCACGCCTAAAATTGTCGCACCTCATATTAGGGTTTTTGTGGGTTTTTAGAAAGAAATTTGAGAATGAGTAACTGCCTATTAATTTCAGATTTCGGAATAGCTTGTTTTTTACTTATTTTTTTTCTTAATGAGCTCTACACCCGAGGACGTTTTAATGAAAAAAATATATTACTACCTTATTATATTAATAGCAACCAATTTAGGCCAGTCTGTTCTTAGAATGTGACCGTCTGCCGAAATTTTCTTTATACGTCTTTATTACTTACAAACAATAATAATATTCTGTCAAAAAAATTGATGGTAACTTGTAAAGAAGTTGACGGCGTTTTTGATATTATGTTAAACGCTTGTTTTAAAAAATTTAATTCTTTAATTAAGAAAAGTTGAAAGTGGTTATCAATTGCAAAACATTTCGCAAATCTTAAATCCAAATAGGTCACTTTTTATAATCTAAAGTTTGCAATTTAAGTTAAGATATTTTTCCTTGACTTTTCAACTTTAAACCCGTCTGCGATTTGAATGCGACCGTCTGCCAAAGTTTTCTCTTTTAACTTTGATTAGTAATATATTTAGTAATATTTTGACACAAAAATAACGGCGGTAACCTTGAGGAAGTTCATGGCGTTTTTTTGACATAATTCACTTCGTCTGCTTCGAAATAGCGATCACTTCCAACGGCAGACGCCTTCGATTTCAATTTTGTTAAGATCTTAGGCCATTTTCATAAAACATTTATGCTGGTAATAATTGGGTAGATATAAGCTATTTTAATTTTTTTTGTTTAAATTTTAAACTAATAAAGCGACCACTCACACTCGGCAGACGGACGGTTTTAAAATTACAACCTAAAGGAGTACAGACATCTCAATTCAAACCTCTGGTAACTTATGAGGTAGTTGTTTTCACTGCCAGCTCTCAAACCATAATCTTTATTGTCAAAAATTTTAAAATGTTAGATTCTTTTTCCATGGTAAATTGAATTCTATTGTTTAGGGAATTTAAAAATGTTAAAAATGCATCTAAGTTTCTGTTGGTTCCTGTAAAGATGCAAAATATGTCATCCACATATTTACCCCAAAAAAATATATTTTTGATTAATGAATTGTTGGTGTTGAATAAGTGCTGTTCAAAATATCTCGGCAAATAAAGGTGAAATTGGAGAGCTCATTGGTAAACCATTAATTTGTTTGAATATTTCATAATTATACTGGAAATAATTTTGATCTATACCTTTGATTGAATCAATCAACGTCTATACATGTACGAATTATAGATTTGAGATCGCTTTTTCTTTTACTAAATTATCAGAGTTATCTATTAGTCCGTTAATAATACGTGAAAGTTCGTTTAACGGTATGGAGCTAAACAGACTCTTCACATCAAAGGAAACCAATATTGCATTATTTGGAATTTTTAAGTTTTTGACTTTATCAATGAAATCAAAGGAGTTTTTAAGTGCATACTTAATATCGAATTTAATAAATTTTGGTAAAATATTCGTAACGAATTGACTTAATTTGTAACATGGAGCATTCACATATGATACTACTGGTCTGACGGGGTAAAAAAGGGTGGGTGATGGATTTATTAATTTTAGGAAAAATTGTGAGTTATCAGGTAGTACAGAATTGTTATTTTTTAATAATGAAATAATTTGTTTTTAGTATTTATTAGTCGGGTCTTGCGTTTTTATGAAATCTCCATTATTCAAAGTTCTTTGATTTTAGTATGATTATCTAATTTAGTTAAAACAGTTATCGTGTTTCCTTTATCATAGTTAATATTAGGTTATTTTGCGTTAGTTTGGTTTTATTGTGTTGAAGGTTGTAAATTCTTTTTTATTCAGTTGAGTATTTGAATTAGATTTAAATTCTTCAGAAGTACTATATTTGTTTAGTTGCGAAATGTTTGAAATATAATTTATTGCTATTTGTGTATTAACTACCAAAAGTTCAAAATCTTTTTGGTTGTAGGATTGGGGAGAATATTTGAGCCCTTTTTCTAATAAGTTATTCTCAATGTCTGTAAATACTGTATCTGTGAGATTCAAAATTATTGGATAAAAAGTGTGATTGCGGTGTTGCTGTATACTTACATCAATAGGTGTGACAGTTTTTAAAGAGAATAAGAGTAAATACCTTAACTTATTTAGTAGAATTTCATAATGTTTGTTCACTATTAAATTATTATCTTCACGAACTATCCTATCTCTATACTGTAACACAAACACTGACTTCTTGAAGAAAGGTCATTTTCAACTACCAAACTAACAAAAAATGTTGGAACCAAACATTTTTAAAGAGGCAGAAATAAACTCCAAAATAAAGCGGGCGAGATCCGTAGTTATTAAGAATTAACCTTCCTTAAAGGATACATTTATTCCTTATATAATATAATAATCTCCAATCCGGATCAACTTCATCATCTTCAACCTACAAGAAAATACAGTTCATATAACTATGCATGTACATAATAAAAAATATATAGGAACTTATATTAGGTTAATAAAATTTTATAGATGCCATACATGTAGGTAATGAAATGATGAAAATAAAGAAAACTTGGAAACATGGTCGCATTCGGCGCGGATGACGTGGAAGAGACAAAGGTAAAATAGTGCATAATTTGGTGTCATGTAAATCTCTCCTTCTGTCTTTACCAACACTGTATCTCCCTCTCTACTTTCGATCGCCTCGCGCGGTTTCATATTTTTGATAAGGCATCGCATATTTCGTTACGTTTTTATAACTCGTTCATCAGCTTACTCTCCAGGCACAATGCACCTAAAGAAGTTTCACTTCAATAAAATTCCTCTAATACTCCTTTAGGTATAATTTACAATTAATCGCATGGCAATCGCATTAATCTTTCAATAAAAATGTAAGCATACTTCAACTCATAGATACTACTGTGCGATTGCTCAGAATCTCTCTATTAACATTAAACAACAATATGTGAATCCCTTGTCTTTCTTAAGTCATATTTCTGTCCATGAAACTTTTTTACTTCTCACCTATAGATTCTAATGAACTTAAATCAACTTTTATTGATATTAAAAATAAAAACTGCCCTGGAATGGATGAAACCTCAGTCAAAATATTTTTGAATCTTCCTGACTCTGTAATTTGTGTGTTGGCGGATGCTATCAATCATTCTTTTCTTAGCGGAAGTTTTCCATCATTTTTAAACCCTTGGGAGGATGGTGAGCTTTCTAGAACAACATAAATTGCTTCATCCATCCCAATTTGTCTTTCGGCAGCCAAGAAACACTGATAATATTTCATGTCCTGGATTGAAGTTAAATGACGGAGGAGGGGCCGCGGTAGTTTTTTGTGACTGTGTGTGTCATGAAATACTGCTGCAGAAACTCAAAGTCTACGGCTTTAGGGGAAATATCCTGGTCTAGTTTAGGCCATATCTAACTGATAGGAGCCAGAGCGTCTGCTTTCAGGTTAATCCATCAGAGGGTTCAAACATCACTGCCCCAGGCACCTGTTCTTTTTATTTTATGTGAACGATCTTCCGCTTAGTATTAGAGGCGGAATATGTTCTTCTTTTTCTGATGCCACCACAATTGTTTGGCACCATAAGAATCTCACAATACTTGAAAATGTCATGAACGAACCTAATTAGAATTGAGAAATGGTGTAACTGTAATCAATTGTAATTTGATGTTTTTTTTTTCTGATAATGCTAAGATTACAAACTTATGTAATAAACTTAAATTTGACATACATGTGAAGAATCTTTGTAGCAAATTATCATCCTGGTGCTATGTGCTATTAAACACGAATTGGATATGTCAGTGGCTAGAAATGCACATTTTGCAATTGAATCCCACTTAAGGTATGAGATTTGTTTCTGGAGATGTTCAATTCTGTGTTTGTACTTCTGAACGTGCAATTAGATATCCTGGTGGTGCTAGGCCTCAGGATTCATGCAAGATCTTATTTCTTGAACAGAACATCATCATCATTCCTTCTATATATGTGTTAATAAAGTATGTATGCCTGATGCACAGAAAATACTCTTCCAACATTCACACCCCTTCATTGGTCAAGACCAGAAATTTGTTTACTATTAATCTCCCAATTCTAACCTCTGCATTAACTAAAGTTGACTTATTTACGCCAGTAAGAAACTATTTAATCATCTTCCACTTGCAATGAGCGTAGTTGGGCGCGTTGTTGAAAACATCACGCGAAACGTGTCTCTGTTTATTCTGCAAATAAAGCTAGTTATACTTCACTAAAAATTTTAATTTTCGGTTTAAGGCCCGTTTATCGTGTTTTCTTCAAGTGTGTGAATTTGAAATTTGATTATTTGCTAATTTAATGCCTATTTGAGTGTTATAATGGTTATTGGCTGATATAAATTGTTTGCAATCTTCCTAAGCAAAAAAGTAGCAAAAACTTATTAACAATAAGCAAATAAAAGTATAGTCCGTTTCACCGGTGGCAATCAGCTAAATAGTCTTTATTCCTCCTTCTAACCTCTGACCTGTGCAGCATGGCAAGCAAATGTTTTAAATGCAATTTGGACTGTATTTTTAAAGAAGATAAGACCAGTTTAACTCTTTTTGGCTATCCCTGTGATGTGTGCAGTAGGATAATATGTCAAAGCTGTAATAAAACACAGGCCCAAGAAGTCAGGGTGATACCAAGCCAAACACGGACATTGGTTCATGTATGCCCTGAAAACTCGAAGACTTCAAAAATTTGCCAAAATTATTGAAATTGGTAAACTCTCTTAAAGCAGAGGTAAATGTGCTTAAAGGTAAAGTTGTATCATTGGAAACAAAAATTGATACAACAGGAAAGCAAACAGATGTACGAAAACAAGTGGCTCAACTTGAGGAAAACCTCAATAATATATATAAAAAGGTACAGAACGCGCAGAATACTCATAAGGATGCTGTAGTTAACGAAAGGGATGAGGTTACTAATGTTATTATGCATCAGAACAGGTGACGAACAAACTAGATTCCGTGGTGAGTGCCATTAATAGTGCAAATAAGGATCTTGTAAGCTTTCTTACCACATCAGATAACTTTCAGCCAGAAAACAAACCACAACCTGGAAATAATTTACAATCTCAATTATCATTGAACAAAAATATAGAAATAAATAAGACTTTAAATAATAATGTGCAACCTTCAGCAGGGTTAAAAGCTTCAAATGGATCAAGCCCTGCGTCTGAATCTGGTAGTAGAATTTGTTCTGGTCCTGACCGCCCAAGTCTAAAAGTTGCAAATAAAAACATCGGTGAAAGAATGGTAAAGCTTACTTGGATTTATCTGTCTAATCTAGATGTTCAAACAAAACCAGATGATATTCTGGCTGTACTTGACCGCAAGTTTATTAATAGTTACCAGTGTCATAAACTGCCCTCAAGATTTGAGAATCCAAATAGTGCTTCTTTCAAATTGGGTATGCCTGTGGAACTGGAAGAAAGGTATCTGTCGACAGATTTCTGGCCTGATGGCTGTGTTGTTGATCGATATAAAAATGGAGGTCATGAGAATCATGGAAGACCTAAAGTTTTTAATCATAGCCAGAAAAAAATTTCACGTCCAATTCAGCGACGACATCGGAAGTAGAGTGGTCACCCGACAGTCACTCAGTCAGTCTTCATGTGAGCTATCCAACACAGACATTAATGTCAGCTCTCTAAAAATTGTTCACCTGAATCCCTGGTCAGTCTGCAATAGGTTTTCTGACATTAAAATTTATATTCTTCATTCTGACTTTGACATCATTACAATTTCAGAAACAGGGCTTAATACTGACATACCCTCCCATTTACAGTGGCGGATTTGCAGTCTCGGCCGCCCTAGGCCCCAAACTATCAGCCGCCCCTCTCTCAGCATCCACCATATAGACTACATAATGAAATTACTTTATTGCCAACTTAAAATCTGGCCGCCCTAGGCCCGGGCCTACCGAGCCTTAGGGTAAATCCGCCACTGCCCATTTATATGCTATAGAGAACTTTGCACTGTATAGGAAAGATAGAACTGGTAGAGGTGGAGGTGTTGCAATCTGTCTCCACCAAACTACATATTGTGTCAGTCAATGCATCAGACACAGCAAGTTGAATAGATCAGCTCTGGTTGACTTTTAAACATAACAAATTGTGTGCCAGTGTAGGTGTTGTTTATCGTCCTCCCTCCGATCCATATGGGGAGTTGCAGTTCCTTTATGATATGTTACCAGAAGTGATTTCTAAATGTGATATTTGTGTGTATACGGGAGATTTTAATATAAATTTTTTAACTCAGACTGGTATAGATTATAGATTTATCTGTGATATTTTTAATTCTTTCAATTTTAATCAATTAATTAAGTATCCAACTAGAATTACTTCCAATAATGAATATCTAATAGACTTGATTTATGAAAACAAACCTGAACTGGTTATTGATAGTGGAGTATTGCCATGTGAGCCTATACAGATTGACCATGAGGCTGTTTATTGCTCTTTAAATGTTGATAAACCAAAACATGTGACAAAAATTGTAGAAAGTGGAAGCCTAAAATGGCACATACGGAGCAATTTCAGGCTAAATTACAGAGTATTGGCTGGCATAACCTTTATGTCTCTTGTGATATTGATGTTAAGGTTCATATTTTTAATGACAGTTTGTTAGGTTTATTTGATGCTTATTGTCCCCTTAAAGAGGTTGAACTTAGGAAACCAAACCTCCCTGGCTTACATATAATTTGAAAAAAATTATAGAACTAAAACATTGGGCCTTTTCTAAATATAAAATATTGAAGGCTCTTGAAAATAAACATTACTACCTTCAGTTAAAAAATTACGTGGCCTATGCAGTAAAAGCTGAAAAAAGGGCATATTTCTCAAGAGAATTAAATAAATGTAATGGGACAAATAAACGTAAGAAAATTTGGGATAAAATGTCTAAATTGAGCCTAATGCCTAAAGAAACCAAAGGCATTTTAAATAATTTTAGGGAATCTACTGTGATAAATAATTATTTTTTGAATCATATACCTCAAACTGGGGTTGACCCAGAAGTTTTAAATTATTTCCTTAGTTCAACTGCAGAATGGGACCGTTTAATTTTACCCTGGTGACTGAAGAAGATATTTTAGCAGATATTGGGGGTATTAGGAATAATGCTGTTGGTGTGGATCAGATCTCTATAAAAATGTTAAAAGTATGTTTACCATACTGTTTAAAGCCTCTAATTAACATAATCAATTCTTCTTTACAATCTGGTAGAGTTCCAACCATCTGGAAAATGGCTCTCATTGCCCCACTACCTAAGGTAAATAATCATGCAGGTATTAATGAATTGAGGCCAATAATAAGCATACTGACTGCTGCCTCAAAGATCCTTGAAACGGTGGTTAAATGTCAAATTGTGCACTTTCTCTCTCTCACAAACATACTTCCAAAATTTCAGTCTGGATTTAGATTACATTATGCTACACATAATGCTACAGCTTTACTTAGGATCACTAGTGACATTTTCGCCACTTTTGATCAGCCATATTGTTATCCCTCTGATTTGGTAGACATGACTAAAGCATTTGACAGTTTAGATTTGAATCTTCTACTAGCAAAGTTGCAATATTATAACATTGGGGCACATAATTGGTTCAAGAGCTATGTGAAAGACAGCAGGCAGTTAGGTTGGCTGGGGCTAAAGGAATGATGACGTCTGATTGGACAGTTGTGACGAGGGGAGTTCCACAGGGATCTATTTTGGGTCCGCTTCTTTTCACAATTTTTATATCAGATATTGTGCATTAAATATCTAACTGTAAATATCACATGTATGCTGATGACCTTCAGATTTATTTACCAACACCCCCGGCCAATCTTTCTACACTATTGATAGGATTAACCAGGAGCTACAAGGTATATCAGACCGGACTTCTAAGAATTCTCTTCTCATTAATCCTAGCAAAACACAAGCAATTCTGTTTTCGCGGACCGATATTGATGTTTCTTCTCATCATATAACCCTTAACAATATCGCCGTTGAATGGGCTGATGAAGTCAAGAATCTTGGATTGTACTACAGGGTCTTTCCTCATATTTAGACAGCGCCTACTGGGCTTATTATAAAAGATAGAAGAGAACTTTAAATACAAAAGTTGTAGGATTTATCCTAAATCGCCAAAAAATGTTAGGTAAAAAACAAATGAATATCGCAAAGTAAGTAAAAAATACTAACTTGGTAATATTTTAATGGAACACTCTGTATATTTTTACATATTTGGATTGCTCGAAAAAATCTAGACATATATCATGCATAATGTCCTATACCTATCTCTAACGGTTTTTGAAATATTCAGTGAAATGTGGTTCAACTGTCCCGCACTCCTCCTACTCTTCCACCTAATGTTAAAAAACTCCTAACAGAAAATTTAGTGTTGTCTATTCCAGGGTATCTTGACATAGTATATGGGCCGTTTCTTACAAATTATAATAAGTATAGAGTGCAAAAGGTGCAGAATGCTTGTGTGCGGTATGTAAGATGTTTGTCAAGAAGAGAGCATCAGGGCCGACGAGAGGGGGGGGGGGGGGG
>JAEQML010080775.1:0-11469 GCA_016904865.1 Pissodes strobi | reverse complement strand
AAAAAAGTTTCATGAATTCAAACGTGTTTGTTAATGAAGTTGTCATTGCATACGGTCCCTAAATCTATTTATGAACCATGGTCATTGCACACATTTTTTCTGAACATTTTATATTTTTTAATTTGTCTTAATGATATCGGAGGTAGTAAAGTATCTTGTAGGTCAAGATCCGATATCCTATACATTTTTATTGGCTCATGGAATTACTAGTTAATTTTTTCTCTTTCTTATCTTATAAATAGGACATAGTTAAGAGTTACACACCCTGTGTTTTATTATTTTTCCTATTCTTAAGGTCCATTTATAAACTCATAAAGTTCGTAATGTTGAGGTTGGAAAGTTCATAGTTGGTGAGGTTCAGAGTTCGGAGTTCAGAGTTCATTTTATGGCATTTATAAACATCACCAAGAAGTTGGGAAAGTTCATATTTGATTGGTTAAAACTCATAACCAATAGAATTTCGGTGACCGAGATTGTACAAAAATGGATAATTTTGAATTACTTTTTGACTTTGACTAAGTAGCATTGATGCATCAATATGCTCGATTTCACTCCATTCTTCAGTTTCAGATTTAGCCATTTTTCACAAAAAAATAACAACAATAAAAACAGCTGTGGGACTTCAAATGTCAAATCGGCTATTGACAGAGATCACATGCTAGTACAGTGATTTTTCATTGGTTGGAACGAAGTAACGAACTTTCCGAACTCTGAACATAAAATTTGGTTATCTCTGAACTTTGCGAACATCCTGAAAATTAGCGAACTTTTCGCCAACTAAGTTTATAAATTGAACTGAATGATTTCATTAGTTCATCTTGAACCGAAATTTCAACTCCAAACTGAGTCTCAACATTGCGAACTTTTCGAGTTTATAAATCCAGTGTTACTCTCGACAAAATCACTAAAGATACAGTTGTCCATCAATGTAGACAAAGGGATTCAAGACTATTATCAACATCAACAACAACAAATGCTTTATTTCAAATCATGATACTACAAACACAAAATGAAATGACATCAAAAAAGTTTTACATATCTGGACAAAACTCTCCTAAACTATAGGGTTCTAAGTTTATTAACAATTTTTTAATTTCTATTTTAAATAACCTTTGAGAGGAAATACACTTTATTCTGCCTGGGAGACAGTTAAACAATTTTATGCACATATAGTGGGGAAACATGATACAAAGAATACAAGATATGATCGATCGCTGTCTAAAACTCGTCCGTCGTGCGCATGACGTAATTGGTGACTGATTTTAAATTCAAGCGTATGGCGGCATTATATTTACTACTTTATTAAACCTTATTTTAGCAATATTTATCTTGGTACCCGATCCCAAAGTTTAAAGGTAGTTTCATAAGGATGTTACATCTGTAAATTTTAACGTCATTATTAATTTTAAGCCCATATATATTTTTAAATATTTAATTAAAAATCGGACATTTAAGGACAGCACATGAAGAGCGAAAGAGCTTTTTCTCACAAGAATTCTATTTTCGTTTTATCGGTTCGGGTGTTTCATACTGGATACTTTATAAATACATTTATAACCGTTTTATTAAACTGAACTATATGATATTTAAATTAATGAATAACAAATGTATAATCCTACACTATATTTACTTTGAGCTCAATAAATACAATAATTATTTATTCTGTTCAACTAAAAATGTTACAGTTTCATATATTATGTAATTAGTTAGCATTATTGTTTGTTAATACATATCAAAATAGAGAATAACACTGTAATATGACATAAAACGTAGTATAAGTAAACTTATATCACCAGAAAGAAAGCAAATAAAACCCATTTATTTATTTATTTTTAAATAGTTTAGTTAAGAATCACAATTTACAATTTACACTCATATATTGATACAATTTGATCATGTCTATATTAATAAATATTACTGTTTATGGTAATTATGTCTATGGTTTGTACACAGCCAGAGCAAAATGCATTCTTTACCACGTAATATTTGACGAGCTTATTTAAGAATCATAATTTACAATTTACAGTTATATATTCATACAATTTGATCATGTCTATATTAATAAATATTGCTGTCTATGGTAATTATTATCAATACTTGACGACTGATAAGCTCATAGTCATATAGTCAATACATGTAATCATGGTATCGGAGGCCACACCTTAGTTCTAAAAACAATTAATGTAAAACGAAGTAATTATCGATGAAAAGTGTAATTTTAGTGTTTAAAACCTGGCTAGTAACACGTCTCTTTTAAATTTTTCCCGAACTTCACAACAGTACAAACCGAAAGTCTCTCTCGAAACAGTCTTCTTCGAAATGCCTCGAACACACCCTAGCATTATCCACAGTAAAATTGTCCAATATCTTACAAGCGTGTATCCATGCATTTCTTAAAACATCCTCGGGGAGAAACTGGAAAAACCTTATGTCCTTCGCTTTAGTGCAGCCCTTCGCTTGATTATTTAGTTTGTACACAGCCACAGCACAATGCATTATTTAATTACCAAATAATATTTGACGAGCTTATTTAAGAATCATAATTTGCAATTTCCAGTTATATATTTATACAATTTGATCATGTCTATATTAATAAATATTACTGTCTATGGTAATAATTGTTAATACTTGAAGGCTGGTAAGTTCATAGTCAATACATGTAGTATTGGTATCGGAGACAACACCTTAGTTCTAAAGACAATCAATGTAAAACGAAGTAATTATCTATGAAAACTGTAGTTTTAGTGTTTCAAGTCTGGCTAGTAACACTTCTCATTTAAATTTTTCTCGAACTTCTCAACAGTTCAGACCAAAAGTCTCTTTTGAAGCAGTCTTCTTCGAAATGCCTCGAACACACCCTAGCCAAAGAGCACATTAAAAGTGTCCAATCTCTTACAAGCGTTTATCCATGCTTTTCTTAAAACATCCTCGGAGGGAAACTGGAAAAACCTAATGTATTTCGCTTTTGTGCAGCCCTTCGCTTGATTATTCAGTCTGTAAACAGCCACAGAACAACGCATTATTTACGACGTAATATTTGACGAGCTATTAGGAACTAAACCTTGATAATACCAAAATCCGATTAAATCAAACTTAAATATTAATTAAAAACTACTTCAAGCACTCTGAAAACCGTCATTTGTAATTACAACAACTCTAAATAACATTAAAATAGCATAGGTTAAGTGGGCTGCCGCCAAAGTAAGTCACCGATGACGTAGTCGACAATCGGCGAGGCCCCGCCCACATGCGCAATGTCATATCTTCTTTTTTCTTTGTATCATGGTGGGGAAATTTTTCGGTTAGTGAAAGCCTATGCGCCACACACCCAACATCCAATGTTCTAGTACTATACTCGTGTTTTCGTTTGATATCAAAAAGGTTCATATTTCTGAAAAAGAACATTAAACACTCATATATATAGAGACCATATACCGTCATTACCTTAAGGCTTTTAAAAACCGATCTACAGCTTTCCAAATAATTAATTTTTTTAATAATTCTAAGTAATCTTTTTTGAATGACAAAAACACTTTGGATCATACTGTCTCTTCCCCAAAATATGATACCATATTTAAGGACCGACTCAAAATTCGCAAAATATAATATTCTAAGTGAATTTTCGTTCATATACTTTGCAACAACCCTAAGGCCATAACAAATGGAGTTTAGTTTTTTTCTTAAACTAATTATATGACATGACCAACCTAGATCTTCATTTATGTGTATGCCCAAAAATTTGGCATTATGCATTATCAAAATCAACTTCTAGCAGTAATAATATAATAAAAGGAAATACCAGCATTAATATTTAAACCATTAATTTGGCATTATCCATTATCTGAATCAACTTCTAGCATAAATATATAATAAAAGAAAATATACCAGCATTAATATTTAAACCTAGAATGTCACAAAATACAGAAACATGTAAAAAAGAAATTAAGAAATCCATAAATCCCACAAGTTTGAATATTGGAATAAGAAATTGGAAGGAAACTAAACAAGGAACCATTGTTATAAAGTGTGATACTAAACAAGAGTTGGAATTGTTCAAAAGGGAAGCTGAAAGTAAACTAACAGGATTGTATGATATAGAATTGCCAAAGAAGATACTTCCAAAAATAAAGATTATTGGATATGCTGGTAACAAGTCCATAGAAGAAATAGAAGGAAGTATAAGAAACCAAAACAAATGGATAGACACTGAGGAGCATATGAAGATAACATATTTGAAAAATATAAAAAAGAAGACCAATAATTCCACCATCTATGCTGAATGTTCTGGAAGTTTGTACTTGAAAATGCTGCATTATAGGAAAGTATTTATTGATACCCATGTATGAGGATTTAACCGTGGCAAGATGTTACAACTGTCAAGGGTTTCATCACAAAAGCAATAAGTGCACAAAAGAACAAGTTTGTGTAAGCTGTGCTGGAAACCACAATGATCGGGAATGTGAAAATCAAAACAAAAAGTGTATAAACTGTATGGTAGCCAATAGACAACGCAAAACCAAATACAATACTGATCATACGGCTCTAGATACCAACTGTCCATCACTTAAATACCATGAAAGCATACTGAGAAGCAGAACTGACTATAACACATAACTTTTATGGTACTACACCTGCAGGATGAAATATTGGAAGAAATAGATGTACAGAATGTAACTCGGGACATAGTGATAAACAATCAAATTAGTAAAGATATAAAAGTTAGTAGGAATAATTTATTAAATATAATACACATCAACATTAGAAGCATCAACAAAAATATAGATAGTTTAGTAGTCTTTTTGGAAGCTTATGAATTGCATTATGTAGACGTTATTGTTTTGAGTGAAACTTTTCAAATTCTATCAGTAGAAAATTGCGGTTTACCGGGATATCAATTGTACTATAATGAAGCAGAATATAACAAGAACGATGGCGTTGTATTTTTGATAAGACATAATGTTGTTGCTGCTTTTTCTGCTCATCATTTGACAAATTCAAGAGCGACACTTAGCAAACTAACATTTGAATTGAGAAATATAACGTTCTGTATAACAGCGACCTACAAACCCCCTCCCATACCAAAGACTGATTACATTAATGACATCCATACCTATCTAGAAACGCCGACAGGGGCAAATTATGAAATATTTGTGGGCGATGTAAATATAAATATATTGGATACAAAAGATAATAATGTTGCAAATTATCTCACTATGATGGCGGCCCTTGGTTTTGAATCATTTATAAATACAGTAACTAGACCATCTGCTGAGACCTGCCTGGACCATATATTTGTGAAGCAAAATTTGAAATCAAGTAATATTTGTTTTAGGTCCTTTCTTTTTTGTACAGACATAACGGATCATATCCCCATAATGCTTAATATTAGTCAAAGAAAGGGAATTCACGAATGAGGGAAAAGAATCCCGATATTGCCTCTCATATCTTTCTTGACACTTACGAAGAGTTATTAAATGAGTCTACAACAACTTTTACAGTTAAAGTAAAACATAAAAAGATTAAAAAATGGATTAGTAATGGTGTTATAACATCTATTAAGGTTAGGGATAAAATGAAAAAGAAATTATTAAGTAATTATACTGCGGAGGCAGAAAGAGAATACAAACAATATCGTAACACGCTAAATAAACTAATTCACAAACAAAAGAATGAATACTACAAAAATCAATTTGAAAATAACAAAAATGATATTAAAAAACTTTACAATGTTATTAAAGACGCTACTTATGAAGAAAATAGTAACTCAAGTAATTTTATTAACATAAAAAATAATCTAAACGAGAATTTTAATAATTTACCTCAAATGGCTAACTTCTGCAATGAATATTTTATTAATGTTGACATTGAGATGGAAAAGGATATCCCACCTCCACAAAGAGAATGCCATATCGACACTCCCACTCTAAACACGATATACTTGAAGCCCATAACGGAGAACGAATTAATTAAACACATATCAACATTAAAAAACACTAGTTCGCCGGGCTATGATGGCATCCAGGTAGAAACTATAAAAGAGACCCATGTAGAAATAATGGAACCTTTGTTGTACTTATTCAATATAATGCTGGAAACAGGAGTGGTGCCGACTCGTTTTAAGATGTCAGTGGTTACGCCTATCCATAAATCAGGGTCCAAGGCCTCTAGTAGAAACTACCGCCCAATAAGTTTAATCAGTAACTTTGCCAAATTATTCGAAAAGTGTCTAAAAGATAGACTAACAAATTTTTTGATACATAATAACATTCTATCACCAAATCAATTTGGTTTTGTTGGGGGGTACAGTACTTCGGATGCTATGTATAGGCTGGTATCAGGGATAATTAATTATTTATTTATTCATCAACGTATCAACATTTTCAAGTAAGTAATTAGTTATTACATTTACACTAATCTAAAATTATCCGTTTAGCCTCACTCTTAAAACGAACCTTTGAACTATTAAAGAAATTCAGCCTTTCACAATGCTTGTTTACATTAGCTGAAATCCTATTGATGGGGCTGAACAGCAAGTACCACGCTCTACAGTAAGGTATGTGAAGAAGTGTTTTACTTCGTGTTCGGTAAGTAGGAATGTGAAATTGAAAGAGTTCCAGGCACTCGGGGCTTTTTATGAAACCATCGATAATATTAAAAGCAAAACAGGCATCGAAGTATTCCCTCCTACATGATAATGAAATCAATCCCAGGTATGACATAGTCTGCTCTTCACCAAGATAAATGTTTTGAAGGAGAAGTTTGTACTTTGCAAATTTAATAAATTTATGTTGTACCTGTTCGAGTCTATTTATGTGGGTCTGATAATATGGAGACCACACAATGCAAGAGAATTCCAGAATAGATCTATCAAGTGACATATATAGTACCTTTAATGCGTTCACACCAGTAAAATCTCTGCAAGACCTCTTAATAAATCCCAACATTCTATTGGCTCTGCCAACAATAATTTCGAAATGCTCAGTGTACGTCAATTTAGTGTCCAATTAAACACCGAGATCTTTGACTATAGATACTTCTTTAACTGGAATATCGTTTATATGATATTGGACAGGAAGTCTACATAGAAGCCTACTAAACCTCATGAAAAAGCATTTTTTAATATTGAGCAGCATATCATTGCACTGGCACCAGTCAGAAATCAAACACAGATCATTCTGCAAGATCAATACATCCTAAATGGATGATACTTGACAGAATAATTTCATGTCATCAGCAAACATTAAGAAATGTGATGACAGACAAGCACCAAGATCATTTATAAATAAACTAAAAAGAAATGGCCCCAAATGGGATCCCTGAGGCACACCAGAGGTGGAACAGAAAGGTACTGACAAATAACCATCAATTTTCACTTGCTGTTTTCTGTTAGATAAGTATGATTCCAGCCAAGAGAATAAGACCCGGAGACCCCATAACATGCCAACTTCGAGAGCAACAAACTGTGGTTAACCTTAGTATAGTATAGTATAGTAGGATTTATTTAGCACTTGGCTACTACAAAACATTTAAGTAACAAAACAAATCTAACATAAGATTTTTTCTCTGTTATATACATATTATGTACATCCAACTAAATTTAAAATATACACACTAAGTTTAAAATATACACACTATCTCTCTACGTAATGTTTTTTAATTCGTCTTATGAACAACTTTAGGCTATCAATTGTTTTAAGTTCTATTGGGAGAGCATTCAAAAGTCGAACACCATTACTGAATAAATGCTTTTGCATATATGTGCTTCTTTCAAAATGGATTTCAAAATTTTCTTTAGAACGTATGTTATAGGAATACTGTTCAGACCTCGGAATCAGATAACTTTTAAGGTATGGTGGCATTAAGTTATTCTTTATTTTATAGATAATAACTATATTCGACACATCAATGCTCTGCCCTATGCTAAGCCAATTCAAAGCACTCAGCATAACCCGAATGGGGGTGTACCTATTACAGCCTAAAACAATTCGCATTACTTTATTCTGCATCAACTGCAATCTATTAATATCCTCTTTACTACAGGCCAGAAACAATGAATTACAATAATTGTAATGTGGATACACAATTGTATTATAAATTAATAGCTTGGTCCACAAACTTAAGTTTACAGATATTCTACGAAAGAAACCAATCTTTTTACCTAGCTTTCTGCAAACAAAATCGACATGGGCTGAAAACGTCAATTGAGGATCTAAAACAACGCCTAAATATTTCATTTGGAGTACCATGCCAATCTTAACAGAATTAATTGAAATATCATAATTTTTATCAAGAAACGATTTACAGTGATGTTTGGTACCAAGCACCATATATTTAGTTTTTTCAGAATTCAATTTTAATTTATTTACACAAAGCCAGTTATATAATACGGATAATTCAGAGTTAACATCCTTAACAATTTGGTTGAAATCTTTACCGGTGACTGAAAGAAGCGTATCGTCCGCGAACAGGCTAAGAAATGATTTTTTAAGAACTTTGTGAAGGTCGTTTATGTAAATAATAAACAGTAGTGGGCCCAATACGCTTCCTTGGGGGACACCTATGTCATTCTTAGCTGGAGCCGAAATAACGCCTTTTACTTTTGTTTTATGATACCTTTCACTTAAGTAATCCTTGAGCCACTTCGCTGCCAGCGAAGACACCCCATAACTTTGTAACTTTTTTATAAGATCTTCGCGATTAATCGTCTCAAACGCACGTTTAAGGTCTATGAAAACACTGATAGTAACATTGCCCTCACCAATGTCCTGACGCCACTTTGTACAAACATATTGCAGTGAAGATTCACACGAATGATTCGCTCGAAAACCGGACTGCCCCGGGAATATATAGTTTTGTTCCTCAAAATAGATACGCAGCTGCTTGCACACAACTGTTTCTAAAATTTTATCAACCACTGGGAGCAAGTTTATAGGCCTAAATTCTTCCGGCTTCGTTGGGTTTGGCGCTTTGGGGATTGGTACAATTACGCTCACTTTAGCATCACGTGGGACCCGACCCGTTGATAATGAAGTGTTAATTAAATTGAGCAACGGATACCCGACCTGTTCAAAGACACTTTTTAGAAACTTTATGCTACATACTTCATCGGATGTTGACTTATTTTTCAATTGCATCACTATACTTTTTAATTGAGAGAGTTTTATTTCACTAAACCTATCAAAGTTGCTTTCATCTTTGTGTTCATCAGAAAAATTAAAGTTCTGCGATTGGCATGGAATACTTTGTGCTATTTCTACTATACTCTGTGCATAAAAATTGTTAAAATTTTCTTCCAGCTTACCCACATCTTGTGGAAATTTAACATTCTCAAAACTGTCTTGGAGATTCTTATTTCCAACCAGTTCCTTTAAAGTTCTCCACATTTGTTTACTATTTCCTTTACATCTGTCCATATTTTCTTCATAAAATGTATGTTTTTCACTCTTGATGACTGCAACTACTCTATTACGCTTATTTTTATAGTCTGTCCAATCAGCTTCCGATTTCGTTAAATTAAATTTTCTATACGCTGCATCTCTTTCTTTTTGTGCACTTTTAATGCTTTTTGTGAACCAAGGGTTTGGACCCACGCTTATGCATTTGACAGGAGCAACTTTATTCACTGCTCCAACGATATTGCTCAAAAAGTTTGTATATAGATCATCCACATTAGTACTGGTATAGTCCCAATCTTTCCCTATAAGTTCAAATTTTATTCTATCCATGTTTTCCGTGCTTAAATTCCGAATATTTTTATCTTTGCAGTGGTTTGTATCGATTTGTTTTTTCAGAAAAAAATCCAATAGTCATGTGGTCTGAGATTTGTGAGAATATCCTTGGGGCCTCTCTTAAGTCGCACTCGTTGGTAAATATAAGATCTATAAGCGAAGTACTGTTCAAGGTCACTCGAGTGTCATCCCTGACTACCTGCCTAAAACCTGCATCATAACCGATTTCCTCTAATTTTCTTTTAGTAGCAGTATCATTATTCCAGTTTATGTTAAAATCTCCAGTTATTACCGCAGTATTTGAGGTTACAATAGGATCATTGAGCAAGTCTCCCATGAAAGTCAAGAATGTTTCTGGAATACTACTAGGCGACCTGTATACAGTGCCAATTACAACGTGTTGATTTCTCAATTTAACTTTCACCAGCACAGACCAATACGCTCCCAGGCTTGCTTCACACCTTATAACACTTGCGGGTATATGATTTTTCACGTAAATTATAGCACCTCCAGTATGACGGCTATGGGAGAAACATACAAAATGGCTATATCCTTCAACTGATATTTCATTATCAAGAAATTCCTCCGTAATATGGGTTTCAGTCAGACATACAATTAGGGGTTTTTTTTCGTTAAACAAATTACTAATTTCTACCATTTTATTGCTCAAGCCTGCAACATTTAAATATAAACACAACAATTCCTTTTCGCATTTCGCTGATTGCTACTCATATCTAATTTTATTTTTAGCCTTTTCCATTTCTCGTTGGTAACATCTGCACCTCCTATCAAATACTGTATGATGGTAGTCAATATCTGTAACTTTTAATACATCTTTGGCATATTTACAGTTAGTGCATGTCTTCGCGAGTACAGTGCAGTCTTTAGAATCATGTTCTCCACTGCAGCTGGGACACACAGGTTTTGCTTGACCACAGTTTACAGCGACATGTCCATACCTCCAACATTTAAAGCATCTCAGCACGCTCACAAATTCATAAACAGGGAAGCTTTCCCAGCCGAAAAAAACTCTTTTCAAGTTTATCAGAGTTTTATAGGCATTGTTTGATACTTCTAATATCACATTATACAAATTTTTTGTCTTTGGTATATATTTTTTTATAAAACACATGTCTGGTTCTTCAGTTTGCGGCATCTTACTTTTAATTATGTCAATGAAGGACTCCATATTAGTTAAGTACTTTTCAGACACCCCGACAATGACAACTTTTGGTTTTTTCATTTCTGGTATTTTAATTTCGTATTTATCAGCCAAAGTTGCCGTGACGACCTCCTGTAGTTTTTGCAGCGATTCCTGCGTGTCGCACTCAATCCGAATGCTGCCGTCAGCGGCCGGTGAAATTTTGTTTATATTAGCGTTTATCTTTGTTGGATCGATATTTTTAACAACACAGTTTTTTGTGGCTTCGCTGTTTTGCGACTTGCTTTTAGGTTTGTCAAAAGCCTTACTGAAATCAGTATATATAGCATGGGTCTCACAATTCTCCTCAAATGTTCTATTAATAAAGTTTGTAAAAAGAAACAAATTTGTATCTACAGACCTACCAGAAATAAAACCATGCTGTTGACTCAGGATTATGTTAGAAAACGTGTACGAGAGATGCCTCTCAACGTGACGCTCAAACAACATTGGTATTGCAGAGATAATACTAATAGGCCTATAGTTACTCACATCTCCCTTGCTACCAGATTTGTGTATAGGAGTTACGTAGGATAGTTT
>JAEQML010080774.1:0-11470 GCA_016904865.1 Pissodes strobi | reverse complement strand
ATGTATTTTTAACAGAAACCAGAGTTTATAATTTTTGGGACTCCTTTGTACCCTATAAAATGTCAATGGAGCACTACGGGTAATCTCGATTAAGGGTAAACACACTTAACTTATTAACAAAAGATTCAGTTAATTTAAGAATTCATATTTTATAACGGGTGGAACTTCTCGCCGGTATATGTATATTAGGTAAAGAGTCAAAATTTGACATTTAGGGTAAAGTTGGGCAAATTGTACCACTTAGCATATTTTTCCGAATAACTTGCTAATGATTTGTTCAAATTGTATGAAATATTAAACTAAAATTATTTCATGTTTCTATAAAAATTCAGAAAGAACAATTTTGGTAAATGCTAGAAGTATAGAATAATAAGCTTTTCAAACGGTACAATTTGCGATGGTTAAATTATTATGCCATACGGTTCGGTAAATTGCACCATACGAACATGCATTATATTTCCATTGTCATTCGAACAGATGATCAAAACAAAATATCCTAATGAATATGGCTTCTTATTTATTTAATTTAAACACAAAAATAACAAATATGGAACAAATAGGTAAAAAAAATTATTCTAACGAATAACTTATATTTATTTTAAACACAAAAGACACAAATATAGTTTAGTCGACTTGGAAACGAAGCACAGTTTTAATGCACCCAATTTAGGCATTGAGTGTTGAATTGAATTGAAAACATGCTTTATTGTCCAAGGATTACATATGAAATGAAAATTCTTATTGACAAAGCTGGTAGAACTTACATCTAGATAGGTATTGTAATTCATCTCAAAATAAAATTTGCTAATTCTAAAATATGAAACAATAAAACAGGTCTAAGCTATAAAACAATACAATGACCTTAATGCTACAAACTTGCATATAGATAGGTATGTTAATTTGTCTCAAAATAAAATTTGCTAATGCTAAAATTTTAAACAATAAAGCAGGTCTAAGCCACAAAACACCCACAATGACCTCAACGCCACAAAACACACAGAATGACCTCAACAAACACACAGACAGAAGCTACAACACAGGCTTCATGTCAAAATATATGGTCGCAGTAAGACTGAATAGAATAGAACGCTAACTCAAGAAAAACAACCTTACATCGGGCTCTGAATCTTTTTAGATTCGAGCTATCGCGTATATCAATAGGTATATGATTATACATTTTAAGTCCCCTGTAGATCAAGGAGTTCTGAACAAGAGTAAGACGCGGGATGGGCAATCTCAAGTCATCAGACTGCCGGGTATCACAGTGACCACCTCCCTTTGGGAAATGTGAGAGGTGTTTGTGAATAAAGCATACTGTTTCCAAAATGAATAGACTAGGCAAGGTCAGGATTTTATTTTTATATAAACAAAGGTCGGCAGTGAGCTCTAGGATGTACACCACAAACGAAACGAACGGCTCTTTTCTGCATGACGAAGGCTGACTGAAATAATAGATTACTACAGCAGCCCCAGAATGGAATACAGTAGCGCAGGTGGGATTCAACCAAAGCGAAATATGTCATTCTAGCGACTGATTTGCCCAGCTCAGATGCAACAACTCCACGTGATTTTTTTGTTGATTGCCAGAACATGTTCGTCAAACTTTAGGCTGCAGTCGAGATTAAGACCAAGAAATTTGGAAGAGCTCACCGAGCCCAATGTATGATGCGAAAGTGAGACGTCGGGAAGATTGAGATTTCTAAAAGTTATCATATGTGTCTTGGAAAGATTTAAGGACAGCAGTTTTTGATTTTCTTTAGATCCGTGGAGACCAAGTCGTGTAGTACCACAGGGTCCTCATGACTCCAAGTGACCGTGCTGTCGTCGGCAAAGACTGTAAACAAGCCGATAATATCCAGACTCATAAGATCATTAATGTAAATGATAAAGAGTAAGGGTCCCAAAACGGATCCCTGAGGGACGTCACTGGAAATATGTCTCCTCTGAGACACCCTCCCATCCACAGTCACCACCTGGAATCTAGAACTTAGGTAAGAGTCAAAGAATTTCAGTTCGGTACCCTGGAAGCCGTGGATGTTTAACTTTTTTAACAGAATAGCATGGCTGACGCAAACAAAGGCCTTCGAAAGATCGCAAAGCACTGCAGCCGAAGACCTATCCTATGTTGGTTTATTGCATGAAGTACAGATTCCATAAAGTTGAAAATTGCATCCGCCGTACTCTTGCCCCTTCGAAATCCAAACTGGTTTTTATTTATGATATTGTTTCTTTCAAGAAAGTCAACAACTTGGTCTCTTACAATAGTCTCTGTTAGTTTGGAAAGAGTAGAAAGCAAAGATATGGGACGAAAGTTTGCAGGGCTACCGAGTTCTCCCCCTTATGTATTGGGACCACAGTAGCAACCTTCAGGATGAATGGAAAAGTCCATTGAAAAAGCTGTCATTTATCGCATATGCCAAGGCAAGAAATGCTTCATCTGGGAGCTCAGCAAGAATTTTAAGTGATACGCCATCAGCGCCTGAGGCATTTTTATTGTTCATCTCGTTTATGGTGCATTTTATGTCATTGTGACCAATTGGACGAAAGCGAAATCTATCAGCACCGTGGACCTGTGACAAGTAGCTGATAGGATCGATGTCACATGATATATTGCTAGTCACAGTAGAAGCCACGGAACAGTAAAATTCGTTCAATGTATTGGGATCAAGTGAGATACCCTTCTGATGAAAACTAGTTCTACCTGTAAGCTCATTTATGATCTTCCACGACATCCTGCCCTGATTTGACGACCTTTTGAGTCTATGCGAGTAATACAATTCTTTAGCCTTGCGTATTAGCATCCTATAAGTTTTCCTGCAGTTAGAAAAGTAACTTTGTAAAAATATATTATTGGGATAGAACTTCCTTAATGTATTAAGGCACCTCAAATGTGCAGCAGAGATCCTGATACCCCTGGTTAACCACGGCTTAGGTTGACCCTTCACTCTAACATTACGAACTGGAAAAGAAGAATTTATAATACCACACAATGCAGTGTGAAACTCAGTAAGACTGTCAGACTCAGTCTGAATTGAATCCCAATTAAAGAGATTACACTCCTGTCGAAAAAGGTCATAATTTTTCCTACCAAATATTCGCCCTCTCACCCTACTGGACCTTTTATACTTTGATAAATTTCCTATAGACCTGGCATACACAGCATTATGATCAGACAGTGCTGCATCCAAGGATTCACAGTCCAGATCCTCACTCAAGTTTGAGCATATATAATCGATTGTAGTAGAAGAGTGGTCCGTGACCCGGGTGAAACTGTGAACATGCATGGAAAGGTTAAAAGATGTTAGCAAATTTGAGACCATGGCAGTAGTTTGCGATTCATTATCGCCATAATCAATATTCAGATCAGCCAAGATAATTTTATGACTCGCAGGAAGCTGTGACAGCAAAATCTCAAGTCTACTCAGAAACTCAAGGACATCCGAATGAGGCGACCTGTATATGCAGATCACATACATATTGAACTTTACAGAAACCATTGCAGAGAACTCAACAGTTTCTCCTCAATCAACACAAACTTATCACACTCCACAAAGCATAACCTATCAGAAAACGAGTCATTAATTAAGGCTGCAGTGCCACTATTTCGGTAATTTAACTAAATATCCAAGGATACACAATAGTTCATCTATATTCAACCAATGTTCAGTCAAAAGTAGTATAGTAGGAGTAGGATAGTTCAAGCTGGCTATAAAAATGTACAATTCATTAATCTTACAACGTACAGACTGCATGTTAAGCAACATGATAGAAATGTTTGAGTCAACAGAATTTACACTAAAAAATGCGTGTCGCCACTTAAGCTTTCAGACACACCTTGGGGTTTAAACGATATTAATCATACGATATTAATGATCGCTCAATGGCTAGAAATGGGGGTGCGCTTTTTGCGACTTACATGGTCGAGGTTCAAGAGACTACTTCTTACTCAATGCTTAATTCTAGAACGTGGAAACTAGAGCAACTTGAAGAAGTTGTTACCGCTCCTTCTGGTGGGAGAAGATGCACCGCTTAGGGCATGGAAAGGGCAATAATGTAAATACAGAGATATTGTGTAAAAACTTAACATGACCGGTTGTCTAAATTAATATTATGAATTTTAATACAAATCCGGTTGAAATCTATTGATTAGTTTGCATGAAATTCGAATATTAAAGATGTGAATTTTAGGGAGTTTTAGTTAGGGTGAACTGGCTATCCTGTAGGATGCGCTGTGATTGGTCGACTCGGTCGCCGGGGTATAGCGGGAAACGCTATGATGAGTTTAGGATGCGCGGCCGGCTCCAGATGAGTAAAGGTGGTTACAACAGATGGCGCTAGTAATACCGCCCGAATAAAGCGGGAAGCGCTATGATTGGTCGGGGGCCTTTTGAGGACGCTTAACTTTTAGCTTTCTAGACTGCCGACGCAGTGGATAAACGTGGTAAACAAGAGATGGCGTTAGTAGTATCGCCAAGTTTTTAATTTGTTTGGAATGCGAGGACAGTGGCGTGGAAAGTTAGATTGTACAAAAATTAAATCGTTACATTTGAAGACGTGTTCAAAAATGGTTTTTGAACACTGAGCCCAAGTAACTTGAATATCTAATCGAAATTGAGTGCCTGTGCTTACTTGGTGTACTGTTCCGTAAGGAGTTGTGTCGCGGAGCAGGAGCGTAAGACATCTAGTTTCTAGACCTAGCTTTAGGAGCTCTGTGAGCAATAGACATCAAGTACTCATAATATTCAAACATTTAATGTAAATTAATCAAATAAATATTATTACTTACTTAGTATTTGCAAGAAGTTGAAGTACATTGTATATAGATGCTAAGGAGAGACTTAGTAAGTGTTTTAAGTGACTTTCCCTGCATTGGAAGGTAAATTGCTCAATGATTGAACGTTGCTCGTCAATTGGTGAATATATTGTACATAGTAGCTTACTATGGACATGAAGGTAATACTAAACTCCGCCTGCGTTAGCGGTTGGGTGAATTGAGTAACTCAACTGTTGACGTTGCCGGTCCCAAGCCCGGATAAAGGAGGAGGGTTCATGGGAGAAGACAGCAACCTACCCATGTTCAAAAAAACTGTTATGCTCATAGAATTAACGACTTAGCCTCGGATAGGACTGATTATTTCGATGACGACACGGCGAGAACAAGGAATAAACGAATACGAATAAGAAAACCCAAACCCCTTAGAGTGGCGACTTGGAACGTAACCTCTTTCAACAATAAAGGTCAAGAAATAATAATGGAACTGGAAAATAAAGGAATCGATATCTGTGCTATAGCAGAAACGAAAAAGAAAGGCAAGGGCTGCACCAGGTATGGAAACGACATTCTCATATACAGCGGAAGAGAAAAGAATGAAGGAGCGACGTCGGGAGTAGGCATATTGATAAATGGAAAGTTGGAAAACAACATAAGCGGCATAAACTACGTCAACGACAGACTGCTGCAACTAACAGTTAAATTTCAGAAGATCAAATAATCAATGTTTACGCGCCTGACATCAACAAACCCCGGGTAGAGATAGACACATTTTACCAGAACCTACAGAGAACCCTCGACGGTATCCCAAAGCAAGATGAAGTAATTATCCTGGGAGATCTTAATGCAAGAATTGGCAATGAAACAATAGTGGGGATCAAAAACCGATTTAATGAAGAAACAAACAACGACATACAGATATGCGCCTTTAACGAACTGCGAATTAACAACACATTCTTTCAACATAAACCGCAACATAAATTCACATTTGAAAACACACGAGGACAAAAGTCCATAATAGATTATATAATAACAAACAGAAACATTCACCCCTCCCAAGTGCTGGACGTAAGAGCTTTAAGTTCCGCAAATGCTGTTACTAATCACAATCTCGTAATGGCAAAAATACGAGTCACGTCATACCAAATAAAGAAAAAAACAGAACGAAACAACCAGTAAACTCAATATGGAGGCACTAGCAAATTATTCTAGGAAACATCTATACCAACAAAGGCTGAAACAGAAGATTGCAAATAATGGGATAAAAAATGATGACGACGTGGAAATGGCATGGAATAAATTACGCACAAATCTACTGAACGCAGCCGAAGAAGCACTTGGAGGAAGAAATAAAACCAGAACCGGAAAACGAAACACTAAACCTTGGTTTAAACAAGAGGTAAAGGACTTAGCAGCTGAAAAACGACAAGCGTACCTGCAATACCGATCGAACACAATTACGTACGAGGTATATAAGGCGGTCAGAAACCGGGTCAATGCAGAAATCCAGTCAATTAAAAGACAGCATTGGGAAAAATTCTCTGCCGATATGGAACACGACCTATATGGAGGGCAGAAAAGAATTTGGAATATGCTGAGAAACAGAAAAAGACCAGTTAACGAATATATCCAAATTTCAAAGATCACTACTGAAGACTGGGAAAAACGCTTTACAGTAATAAAGAGGAAAACACGGAGACCAAGGAGACACCCACAAATGAAGAAACACCACCAACTTGACAGGTACCAATAGAGAAAATCAAACAAACGGCAACCGCTCTAAAAAACAGAAAATCACCTGGTATAGACGAGATAACGAACGAATTGATCAGGTATGGGGGGGATGCACTAATGGGTGAATTAAAGGATTTTTACAATAAAATATTGTCTCTACAAAAAGTACCTTCAGAATGGAAGGACAGCAAAACAATACCAATCTTCAAAAACTGAGAGAAAACAGACCCCAAAAACTATAGAGGAATCACCCTTCTAAACACAGTTTCGAAGCTGTTGAACAAAAATATTGGCAGAAAAAGTGGCTAGCACGGGAATATGTGAGGAGCAGCAAGGTTTCAGACACAATAGATCCACTATAGATGCCATATTCATACTCCGCCAAATAGCCGAAAAACCTATTGAATTCAACAAACCGGCGTTCATGTGTTTCATAGATCTTACCCAAGCATTTGACAAAGTAAGACTGACAGACGTCATAAAACTCCTAGAAGAAAGGAAAGTTCGTTAGAATATTGTGTCCATCATCAGAGAGCTGAACACCGGCAATCACACACTCGTAAAAGCAGAAAATAGAACAACAAGGAGAATACGTCAACACAGGAATTAGACAAGGAGACAGACTAAGCCCTATATTGTTTAACATCATCATGGATGAAATCAGTACAAAAACAAAATAAAATGGAAGGGAATATCGAATGGGAAATGCAGAGATAAAAATAATGTGCTACGCTGATGATACAGTGATAGTTTCCGAGGATGAAGACAACCTACAAAGAGTCTTATACAAGTTCGAACAAACTACAAATAAATATAAAATGGAAATATCTACCCGGAAAACACAATCACTCACTATATCCAGAGAGCCCGGAAGATGCAAACTCGCCGTTTACAATCAAAGTATAGAACAGGTGATGACCTTTAAATATCTTGGAGCTAACATCACGAGTAACAGGAATCTAAAGGAGGAAGTAAGAAATCAAACATCAAAAGCCGCTCTAATATCGGGGTACTTACGAGACATCATCTGGAGAAACAAGCACATGAGTATAGGGAGCAAAGTCAGAATCTACAAAACGTGCGTGAGACCAGTGATGACATACGCCGTAGAAACAAGAGCGGAAAACACAACAACCAAACGCTTGCTAAGAACAACAGAATTGCGAGTCCTAAGATCCATAACAGGACACACACTATACGATATGAAAAGGAGTGGGGAAATTAGAGATACCTGTAAGGTTTCAGATGTTGTAAGATGGACCAGAGCAAGGAGGCTGTTCTTCTCTATTTTGTATTTGTGCCTCGAGCTTACATTTCAAGATGTGTGTGAGGAGCTGCATGCTTGAATTTGAGAGAGTTATGCCTCTATAGTTCTCTGGTAGAGTTTTCTGATCTTTTTAATGATAGAGATTGTAATGCTTTCATGCCAGTCGCTGGGCATTTCTGATGTATCGAGGATCTTTCCATGTAATATCATCTTTGTTACGTGTTCGGGTCCGGCGTATTTTATGAGTTCGTTGCTAATGTTGTCTGCTCCTGGTGGCTTTCTGTTCTTTAGCTTCTTGATTCCTTCCTGTATGTCCTCTTTAGTTATTGTAGCTTAATGGTATGTTTTATAGTTCCCTATGTTAGGTGTCTCTGGGGCACTGTATAGTTGTTGAAAGTAGTTTTCCCATGTCAGTATGTCAATTCCATTAGTTTGGATAAATTCGTTTAAAGAGCGTGGAGTGACCATGTAGAGAGAATGGCCGACGACCGAATGGCAAAAATCGCCAAAGACCAAAAACCTAACAGCTCCAGACTCCCAGGAAGACCACCGAAGCGATGGTACGAAAGCTGGACATCAGCATCCCAGGACTAGGAAGTTGAAGAAAAACACAGGACTCTGAGACCTAACGTACGAGAAACAAGAAGAAGAAGGTAATATTTATCATTTTATTATTACTTGTATATTATTGTATGACAGCTCAGCGTTATCTCAGTTAATCAAGCTCACTCTGAGTGATTCCGTAGGAACTTTATCAAAGATTTAACTGTGTTTAGCTGCAAGGTTGTATTTAGAACCGTATACTTTGTTTATGCAGTTTTTGGTTGTTATAAGTATTACTGTTATTCTGATATTGTGTGAAGTCGTTACCTAGCACCGACAGAAATTGCCTATAGCCTAGCGGCGTCAGAATTAAATACTTTAAATGTTTATATTTGTTTAGTTACGAGCTTTAAGTTGTTTTCAAGTAAAATAACACATTAAAATATTCATTAAACGCCAAAGGTTTTTGTTTTATTTTCAAAATCGCTTTAGAACTAGCCCCTATGATAATTTATACTGCCTATGTGCAGTCTCTGTTTAGAAAATACTAACACGCACTACTTCAATAAATCTATGTAACCACAGGACAAAAAACGCAGTGTTAATGTGTCTCAAACTTGCACTAAGCAACTGGTGGAGCACCTTCTGCAAGTTCGGCCATCATTCTCTTTCTTTTAAAAATTATCACAGGCGTTACAAAGAATCCTGCTGCATTAGCACAAACCACCAACGTGGTATTACCGCCTCATTAACCACTGGTGTTTTTCTTTCTTAGAAATTATCTTTTGGCTTTTCTTCTGAAGTGTAGAGAACCCGACTTCATCTGCATTAAAACACCTTGTCGCGTCTATGTTATATGCCTCAATCAAGTTCTCAAGGATAATGCCTGTTAAAGCCTTTACACCTCGCTAGTGATGTTGATTCTGCTGGTCCCAAGGATAGTTTCGGATGTTTTTTTACAGAATTTAAAAACCATGCCTTACCGGCCATACCCTTTTCTTTATTAAATTTATAGAGCAATGCATTTTTTCTACAAACTGGAATATCGCTTTTCGCATGTTTTGATGGTACGGCCATAAAAGCATTCCTCCATTTTCAGCATTTTATTTTTAGGGCCTGCTCGATTTCTGTGGTAAATGCGGTTAACTGCCCACCCCAACGATTTAGTTCCTTCCATGGCTTTCAAATTTGTACCCAATAGTCGATCTTGTGACGTATCGTTGCCCTCTTGCTTTTGTGCACCTCCCACCCCCTGGATTGCTAGACAAGCTAACTACTTTAACTGCCTTTAGTTTGGGTTTGGACCTTTAGTTTCTCATATTTGGGGTCTTCGATATTCAAATTTCATTACACTTTGTGTAACTGACTAACAGACCTCAATGCCCATCTACATGAAAGTTCAACGGATAGACAAGTTAGTGACCCTTATTTAAGGTTTTGCCGTAAAAATTATTGTCATAGAAGTCCGATGAACCAAAAAAAAACCTTCGTTGCACTGTCCATTAAATCTATATTTTTCTACTGAGCATGTTCCTTAATAGTCTATTAAACAAACTTAATTGAAAATTATCGCTTTTTAGCAATCAATTTAAATTAATAAATGCTACTACTAGGTTAAGGACACCATCTAATAACATGAATCAATTTAATTCAATAAAAAAACACCGCATAACAAGGTGCATAATGTTTGACTAAATAAGTAAATAATGACAAGGCAAAAAGATAACTATCTGTTTTTATTTATCTAATTTGGATTCCATATTCGTGTCTAGTAATTCGAACGATTATGATGGGAAAAACGTGCGCCACCTAAATTGATTTGCGAAATAATTTATTTCGAATAACATTGCGCCACAAAAAATGATAAAACTTCTGAAGATATGCCATAATTAGATGAATGGATTTTTTAGCCACCTGACATGAATGATCAAAATTAAATTTTATCTCACTCTGGGTCAACGACGTTGAGACAACTCTTTAGTAATAAATTAAATACGTGCAGCCTCAACATGTTCATTTTCTTAATGATTGATCATTATCAATCATGATTAAAAACCTAAAATATAATAATTTAACGATCCGGTGGGCAAATTCAAATCAGGATTTTTGAAATTTCTCTGAAAACCCCGACTAAATACCGATAGGGGCAAAAACTAGAACGTTATGCATTAAACAATGGATGTTTTGCTACATGTTCCGTGGACCAACACCATCTGAATTACAAAAGCCGTGAAAATAAGGAAAGCAGTAGCCAATATGGCGACCAACGTAGGGACCCAAACCAATTGCTGTAAAAGAGATATTTCGAGTTTTTAATATAAAATATGTTTAGAATTATAAAAGTTTTGCATTTGCGGTCGAAGTTTTATACAAAGCAGATAATTTATTGTGTCAAGGAACGATAATGTATTGTGTTCGTGAAAATAGATTCTTAACCCTATTACACTACACTTTCTAATTATTCTTCATTATACAATTAAATACTTATAGCTAATAGTTAGGAACTGATTGTTCTGGTAAAAGGTGTGTTTCCACAAATATCCATTATAATTTCAGAACTGATAATAACTAATAGTAACTAAAATAACTGAAATTTTTGTATGCACATACTGCATGCCTGAAGCAAGCAAGGGTTAAAACCTGGCCTTATAATAATAATTCCTACTTACCTATTTACTTTGACTGCCTTTTAACTCTACATATAAGTTTTAGGTAACCGCAGATATCTTTTAGGCTACAGCCGGACAACATCAGAGGTTTTATTTTAGTATCTCAGTTTTACTTGTGATACCTAAAAACTTTTTATTGGTAGCATTACTGAATATTTATTAAGGGTTATAGGGTGATTTTAGGTACCTACGTGTTGTTATAATTAAAGTATGATTAAGCTTTGGTTTAAGTTGAATCGCTTAGTTAAGAACATTGACTTTTAAATAATTGTGTATAATAGTGTTGAGTGAATTGAAAACATGGTGTTAACTTCTTGTGTTCCCAAATGTAGAGGTAATTATAAGAAATAAACCCAAAGTGGCAATTTTTTAATTTCCAAAAGAAGGTGAATTGAGACAATAGTGGGTAAATTGAATTAAAAGGGAAAAATGAAATATTTTGTGTTGTAGTCATATAACTATGGCAAACACTGCCCATAACCTAGG
>JAEQML010080771.1:0-11470 GCA_016904865.1 Pissodes strobi | reverse complement strand
ATCTAAACATACAAATGAGTGAAACATTGTTTCTATAGATGTGATAGTTTTCGAGTAAATGCTTATTGCTACTGCAGATACGGTTTCTTGCTGCTCACCACTGAGAAAGTTAACGTGCCTAGAAAAATACCCAACCCAATTGTACTATTTCTTTACCAGAAACCCGTTTAGTTGAGAGCTCACAGTTAATTGATTCGTATGAAGGCCGATATAAACAGCACCCTAAAAAGTTTGAGAACTACAGCTATTTCTATTAAATAGTTTGATAATACACATTTTGTAGTAAAAACTAATTAGAACTATTTGAAAGGAGTCTTTTGAGTTTTCATTTTACCAATCACGCGGAGGACTAGTTTGTAAACGAAATCAATTTTTGATTATATGTTCGAAGAAGCCCTTCAAATCATAACTACAGATAACTAAAACAAAGCACTAGGAAACTGTTTTTGCTAGTTATACTATTGATCACAGTTCATATACGTTGTTTCCAACATGAAATATAGTGTTTTTTTCATTATGTTGCAGTTTAGCACGCCTGTGCAAAGACTTTTTCTGTTTGTATATTTACGCAGCCCTAAAAAGCCATTACAAATCTTTCTCCATGTTCTATTATATATGTTACTAATCATACATTTTTAGGAACTTAATATTAGCCCCTTTAAATCTTACAATTCCCATAACATAATGACAGTAATTTTACTATAAGTATACACACACAAAACGCGTTTCACAATTTTCAATTTTAAGATTGAACCCAGCAGGGTCGTAAAGTGATTGCGTCAGACATAATAATTTTGAACATGCTTACATGCGGGGTGTTTCCTATAGGTGCTCTCCGAAACCGTCATTTAATATTTAAGGAAACAAGTAATATGTGTTCGCAAACGCTTAATTACTACTGCATAAAGCTGGATTTATAGATTGACATAACATAAGCATAGCATAGACGTAGCATAGCATAAGCACATTACAAGAAATAGTCGATTTATAAAACGGGCTTGTGCTATGTTGCGCCTGAGCCGTAAATCGAAAATACTAACCTTACAAATTTCATAATTTTGTTTAAAATGTTTTAGAGAAGTATATTATAGAGTCTTATGTATATTAATTTATAAATCTTCACCATTCTCAAAAAGAACAAGCATTCATAAAGCCAAAACGCCAAACTTTATTGAACATCGCATATGTCATTCTCTCAAAAGGTAAATATTATTAAAATTCTGTGATTTCATTGGTCGAACATAAGCACATAGCATAAAAAGTTGAATATTGGTCAACTTCTTATGTCAAGCTTATGTTGTGTTTTATGTTATGTCGATCTATAAATTGCCTAACTTGAATATGAATGTTTAACTTCTTATGCTTATGCTATGCTTATGTTATGTCAATCTATAAATCCAGCTTAACAATTGTTGAAAATGCTACTTTTCAAACAAAGAGGTTATTTAGCAAGAGGCGCTAGCATACTGCAGAGATCCTTCGAGGTTCAAAAGGTACTTTCACAGGAGTAATGCATACCATTTTTCCTACAACCACCTATGAAAATAACGCAAAAAGCACTCATTAGATTCTTAAGAAAGCGTATCGAAATTCGTGTTTCAATACGTGTGTTGAAAAGTACTCATCTGTCAAGTCAAAATCTTAAATCATATGCTGTCAAATTGACAGCATCTTTCATCTATTCAAATCGAGTCCTGTTGAAATTACTGTTCACTCATAACTACGTCACGGCACATATAACAACCAGCAATATCACATCTTCTTTTTTTGCATCTGCGCAAGTCCGCGCGCAAGATATTCCTTGGTAGGAAATCCGTCAAACTGCCGCCAGCGGCGTCGTGTTTTTACGACTGGTTTATTTTATTGCTATTGGAGTTAAATCGAAATCATAGGCGTGTATTTGTCAAATAATTGACATGGTGAGAGACGAACGTTGTTTATGACATTGTGTAATGCAAAAAGCCATGGTGTTTAAGCAATAAGAACTTGTACAAACCAGAGATATTCTTCCAAGAATTTCTTTAGATTTCCTGCTCATACAACAAGGTATACATATATTTCATAACCCATTGATATTTGATATTTTATATTACGGCTCTGTTAAAGGAAAATCATACTTGTACATATTTCAAATCCAGCCCTGACTTTTCCTACCGAACTGACATTAGCAAGGTTAAATTTAATTTTTCGCCTGACAGGTCGAGTAGTATTGCTGGTTGTTATATGTGCCGTGACTACGTCACGAGGGTAGAAAAAGTTGTTTTGTCAGTAAGAATGTATTTCTTTATTAATCTTTAAGATTCCGAGACCATAGCAATTGCCATTAAAGAATAAGTGAACAAAGCATATTCTAACAACACGATCATAGGATAAAAAGTATTTTATTATCTCGGCTATTTGGCCACTTTTAACATTTCAAAGCTTTCAACTTCTGGGTCATTCAAGACAACATGTGGTTCACTTGTAAACTTAATGGTGATTTGATGCAATAATTGGTATAATATTACTGCATTATTCGTCACTAGGGTTGCCAACCATTCGCCAGTTGGAAGAACAATCCTCCTTGGAGCAAAATGTTCTCTGTCCTCTTCAGCTACCACGGAGGACGCCATTTGTCCTCCTTGAACAGAAAAAAAATTGCAGCTAATAGCATATTGGCTAAGTTTGGAAATTTTTCTATAGAACCAGGTGCGGAGAAGTTTCTTTTTCTTAACATCTTTGTTAATTTAATAGAGGAATTAAATTTACAAGGGTAGTTAACCAGGACAAATTATTTGACGAAATTATGTTAATTAAAGAAACTATTTTTAAAACAGATAATTGGCATGCTTAGACAACTAGCCAAAAAGGGACATTTATTTTTTTAAATATAACAGGCTGTGAAATAAAACTTTGATAGACTTCTGCTAATTCCGAGAGCAGTTGCTTAGAGATTTATTAAATCATTAAATTGAATAAAAAACTCTCAAAAAAAAGTAAAAATTTAAGCTAAAAGTCGAGGCTTTAGATATTTAAACTCTTAGGTATTCTTTTTTTTCAGAAGTTTACTAATGTGAATTTACAGAAATCACTTTTTTGCTAGAATTTGTTGGTTAATTTTGTATTTATTTATTTATTTATTGATTTATTTATTGACGGCAGTGCCATTTTTTAACATTAAGACAAAAGTATAAACAAGCCTAAATCTAACATGTGTATGCTATAAATGAGGCAACATCCTCACATGCACTAACAGATGAACAGAAAATAGAAAGCAAAGAGGTAATAATAACATTTCAAAGAACTTACAAACTATTCATATAAAAAAAAATTCCCACAAATCAAGCTATTCACAGAATGAGACAAAATAAGGCATACTACAATCAGAGTCTCTACAATCCAGCAAGGTTCACCCGAAACAATTGCATTTCAAAATGCTTAAGTGGACAGAAAAAACTTAGGAGAGGATGTTGGTTAGCAAGGGACATTGACCTGGAAACAAAAGAATTTTTTCCGTAGTTGGTTCGGTCATATGGTTGATAAAAGGCGGGGATGTTTCTCGCATTAAAAGGTGGTATATATAAAGTGATGTTGGAAGTGAGATAGGGACAATCAACAAGGGAGTTAAGAATTTTAAAGAGAAGGAGAAGGTCGTGTTTATTTCTTCTTTCTTGAAGTGATGACAGATTTAGCCTCTGACACATTTCATCGTAGCTATATTCACTGTCTCTAAAGTATTTAAAATGAATATAATGCATACATTTCTTCTGTACACGCTCAATCCTGTCAATGTGGACAGCGTATTGAGGATCCCACACTGAGGCAGCATAGTCCAAAAGATTTCTAACTAGACTGCAATATAGAATTTTAATGGAACGCACAGTAGTAAAGTCAAAGGTATTTCGTCTAATGAATCCCAACATTCTCAGTGACTTACCTATGATTGATGTTATGTGAGGAACAAATGATAACCTATCATCGAGAATAATTTCCAGATCCTTTACGCTCTTAACTGATGGTAGAGTTGTACCATCAATGGAGTAATGAAAATTAGTTTTAAATGTACGACGGGAAAATATCATGAGATTGCACTTAGAAATATTAACATGCATTGCATTATAGCGACACCAAGCCTCAAATCTAAGGACATCCTCCTGCAAAGCAATGCAGTCGTTAAGATCTGAGATTACTTTATATATTTTCAGGTCATCTGTAAACAGAAGGAACTCCGAGGACCAGAAGCAAGGTGAAATATCATTGATAAAAACATTAAAAAGAAGCGGTCCAATGTGGGACCCCTGTGGCACTCCAGACGGCACAATAATTTCATTAGACAGAAAATTGTTAATTTTTACAATTTGGGTCCTGTTCGCAAGGTAGCTGTCTAACCAGTAGAGTAGGGGTCCATTTATACCCAAAGTTTTAAGTTTGTTTGTCAGTATACTGTGCGGAACCTTATCAAAGGCCTTGGAGAAGTCCGTATAGATGGAATGGACTTCCTCACCACTCTCCAAGGCGCGTAATATAAACTGCGAATAAGTGAGGAGATTTAGTTCAGTATTTCTTCTCGCACAGAATCCAAACTGCTGATTGATGATTTCTGGAGACAGTAATGAACTTAGATATTTAATTACAAGATTTTCAAAAATTTTTGGGATGGTATTGATGATACATATGGGTCGGTAATTTTTTATGTTGGACTTGTATCCATTCTTATGTATTGGGACAACAAAACTTGCCTTCCAGAATTTAGGAAAAACTCCACTTTCCAATGATTTATTGAAAATAAGGTGTAGAGGCCTAGCGAGAATAAAGGGGCAATTTTTAAGAAAAATAGGATGAATATTATCGGGACCTGGCCCTTGTGAGGATTCAAACTAATAAGTTCGGCATATATGTCACTTATGGAAATAGAGCAACTGTGAGCATTAATATGATTTAATGACAACTCCTGATTCCGCTGCATGTCACAGCCAGAATAAACCGAGGAAAAATACTCTGCAATCAGGTCGGCAGCTCCGGGACCCATACCCGCGCTTTTATTGTCAAGAGTGAGTAGATTAGGTATCTCAGACGTGCTGCGCCTAGAATTACAGAAGTTCCAAAATAATTTAGGGTTGGTAGAAAGGTTACTTTCAGTGTTCCGGACAAAGATTCTATAACATTCCCGGGAAAGGACTGCACACTGAGACCTTAAGTTTGAGAAAACTTCGTAGTCGTGAGCGGAATTACTGTTTTTGTAACTTTTATGGGCAATCTTCTTCTGTATTATTAGATCAATTAGGTCCCGACTGAAGCACCTAGGAAACACTCCACTGGGCAACTTTTTGACTGGGACAAACAGATCAAAGCAACCATAAAGAGTGTCATAGAATGAGTTTACCATAGAATCCACATCCAGATTATGTAACAGGTTATCCCAGTAGAAAGTGCCCAAGTAATCATTTATCAATGTGAAGTCCGCAGATTTAAAGTCATAGTAATAGTCTTCAACTCCAGGGCTAACAACTCTGTGACATGATTGCGGAATAGCTAGGTCAAAACAAAGGGGTGGATGATGGTTATCGATGGGAACCAGAGGATCACAATCATTAACAATAAACACTCTATGAGAAAGGACTAAATCTAGAAAAACTCTATTTGCATTATAACTAAAATTATTTTGAAAAAGATTATGAAAAGCACAAAGGTCTGAGATTGCAGCAATTTTTTGGTCGACCTGAGGTGGGACATATACATCATCGGAAGGAACACCCACTGCACATATGTTCTCGTTAGACCATGTGGCCTTAGGCAGGTTGAAATCTCCAGCCACACACAGCTCAGCCTCTGGGTACTTCTCGGAGATCATGTCAAGTGTGTCACCAACCATTAAGTAATGATCAACTGTAGATTCGGGAGGCAAGTAAACACAGCCGAGGATGCACCGCACTTTTGGGGAGCCAATGGCTACATAAACTTGCTCGAGAGGTGCGGTAGTAGGAAGGAAGGTGCAGGTTACCGATCTGCGTATGGCCAACAAAATTCCACCCAACCACTTCTTGCTGCTTGCTTCACTGGATCGATCTCTTCTAAAGACAGAATAGTCTCTCAGACCAAGTTCTGCGTCTGGGATGTCAGCGCACAAATTGGTCGCCGTCAACATTATAACCTGGTAGTTGTGCAGAGCTGCGTTACATGTGAGAGTAGTAAGCTTTGTTCGCAGGCCACGTACATTCTGGTAGTAAATGCTAAGATTAGATAATCGGAAGAGGAAGCTGGTCGTCAGTGTCTAGTTTTCCTGAATGTCCACAATGCGCGGAACACCCCTGATGTACCTCACCTGGATGTCCTTCTCACCTTTGGATGTACGTTCCTTAAGTTCGCTCCAGACCCGTTTGTCTAGTTTTTGCTGTTTGCGCGTGAGATCAAGATTTAGGTAGATATTTTTACCTCGGAGTTTACGGCGACAGCGCATCAAATCAAGTGCATCTTCATGCGAATTCAAAGAAATTTTAAGGGCGCGCGCCCCTTTAGAATTCTTTCTGCCCACTCTGGCAAACTGAACAACAGCCGGCGGGTTATTTTTCAGTACCTCGAGGATAGCCGCAATATCGTTTCCATCATTGCCGTTTTCAGGCACATTAAACAACATAACATTGCTGGATCTGCTTTGACGCTCCTGGAGCTCGTGCCACATCTCATTGTGATCAGGTGGCTCCATAAGCTGGCTGTTCATGGAAGACTGGTGTGTGTTAAGGATCTTGTCCAAGTCAGCAACTCTGGAGTTCACTACACCAACTGCCGTATCCAGTTCCTTAGCATGTGCTTTGAGGTTTTGAAGGTCACGAACTGCTACTGTCAATCCGGAGATATCATGCTTCAGGTCCTCCACTTTCGCGCCCAGTTGGTCAACTCTGCCCGTGAGGTTCAAGATTTGCTTCATGCTGTTGTGACAATCCAAGCAAAAGAATGGAACTATACGTTTCTGTAGTTGCACTGCACGTATTTCAGTAATGCACAGTCCACAGCAGTTCTGGCAAATAATTTGCTGGCATTGATCACACGGGTAGCCAAACACCTTAGTTGCTTTTTTGGCCTCCTTAAAGACTACAGCAGTATTGCATTTGTGGCATTTTCCACTCATGGTGGAAACGCTGGTATCTACAGGTGAGACGAAGTATATATTGTGAAATTAACCAAAATCCAAAAATAATGATTGTTGCAGATGACACAGCCTATAGTTTGTTTTTATGATATGTCGTCTATAATGCAGTGTTTTTGTCAGGGTTTGTGCTTCAATTTGATAACAGCACTCAGTAGTGGAACTCAACCGTAAAAGTCAAAATAACTACTTATTCCTGTGGGGGAAGTCCAACCCTATCACTGTGCAAACATTCACAATTCTCTGTCGGGAATAACCAGCACAATGAACAACTTTACAGGGAAGATAACAACACATGTCAAACACAGGCAACTGCAGCCAATTGATTTGAAAATTATATACTTAATTAAAACAGAATAATTAGTGTTTCATTTAAATAAGTTTTATATTTTAACTAGTTTCTAATAAGTTTTGTTTTATAAAACCTGTCAAAACCAACCGAAATGAGTCCAAAACTTGCCTCCGGCGCTTTTGTCTTCCTTTGCCTCCTTTCCGAGCTGGTAACCCTATTCATAACGTCAATTTATATGAGTTTTATTATACTGGTTATCACTTTCTTGTGCTCTGGTTTACTAAAAAGGTGTTAATGGCCAGCGGTTGGAAACTCCATCTTTAAATTAAAGTCAAACTGTCCAAAGAAAATTGCAAAATAATAACTAGGTATGTTATGAGTAGTTTTCCTACATTTTACATTATACTTTCTTACATATAGCTACCATGCACACAATCATTACCCAAAACTTTAAATACAATAGCATTTTTAGAGCATTTCTACATATCGCTGCGTGCAATTGTGTAATGAACGCCGATTTACCCTAATCCTTTACTTACTGTATTTTTCGGCCGTTGTGTCAATCTTTGTTCATTAGCTGTAAACGGGTTCGCAGTACCAGTGTGTTGACACCCTAATTTCGACGTAAAATAATTTCCTTTACATATGGGCAACCACCCATATTCCGCTACCTAGTTGAAAACCACTTTATGCCTCTTACCAGCACTTACTTTCTATTCTCAAGTATATTAAATATAATTAAATAAATATAAGCCACATCAATGATGTTTTGAAATTGATAAAATAAGTGAAAGGGAGCTTTTTTTATAGTGGCTAAATTTATTCGCTTAAATTTTTTAATATGACCTCGTATCTACAGCGTCAGACAATCAGAACTGGCACAATAAATGAAAATGACACTGGTATTATTAATTAGACACTGTGAATTTTTTTCAGTGTAGCAACTTTCCTAAAATATTGTATTTTCCTAGCCAGTCAAAAAAATATGGAATAATAAAATAATTTCGGTCAGCGATATTCTTGTCCGCAGTGAATTAATTAAATAAAATGCGAAGTATTATAACATTAATTATTTAATGGGCTACTCTTGAAATTATCAAATACTACATTAAACGTTTCCCAATATACAGGCACTCTGCCTCATCATTTAAATTTGCTTACTATCGAAATTTAACACTCAATTGTTTTTACCGAAACAATCCTGAAATTCTTGCCAACAGGCAACGCTACATGTTTTCAAATATACAGCATTTTTTTTTATGCTTTAAGAATTACATTTATAGTCTAACTCGAGTTCTGAAATGTTTTACTGAAAACTCATGAATTTCTTGCACACAGTCAACAATAAAGATTTTCAAATATACTAACAATTTTTATGCTTTAAGATTAGATTTACTGCCTAACTTGAATACTGAAATGTGTTACTGAATTATTCATGAATTTCTTGCAAACAGTCACCGATAAATGTTTTCAAATATACTAACAATTTTTTATAACTAAACTTACAGTCTATCTCTAACGTGAACTCGGCTCGCTACATCTGATATTTCTTATAACATTTTGAATTTGGCCATAGTGACCCACTGCAGCTGGACTGGAGAATAAGACTTATTTTTCTTCGATATAATCATGCTTTTATAGCAGAAATTTTTACGCGTTTTGTCTCCCAGAAAAATCCAGAATCTCCGGCCACCTACGAAACGCGTGATATTCATTGATTTGTATAGGAGTGGATAAGCAATAGCCGCCTGTCGCACTACTCAAAAGTGGCAACCTATGGGCGAAAAAACAGGTTTCTGCGCATGACAAAATCGAGGCAAAATGGAAAAACGTAAACAAAGGTGATACCGTTTTGTCATGCGCACTAAAACACTTGCCGTCTCAGCAGGCGTCGGTCAGGATCGAACTTGGCTTTTGTCTTTGACGTGTTTTCGTTTTGACGGCGCGGCGTTTTCAGTTAATAATTCGAGTTCGATTCGAGGCAAAATACCCGGCATCTCCTATTTCAAGTAAGTAATTATTATAAGTATTACTTATTTATACCTTATTGTTTGTTTCACTATGCTAACTGGGGCCCATTTCCCAATCGGCAGGACTCCTCTACCGAATATTTGGTGAAATAATCACTTTCGAAGTCCGGGCCTGCCTATTTACTTTCACGGTGCAACAGCTAGCTCCTACTAATTTTCTAATGCGCAAGTCCAAATTGAAGTTTCTTTGTTTACATTTCGCGGTCGTAAATTTGCCATGTTTGGTCTATTTATTGCTTATCCAGTCCTATACAAATCAATGGTGATATTTCGCAACTTTCGAGGCGTGTCTTTCTCACAGAAATACCTGGAATTTTTGCCTGCAGCAATTAGAACATTGGTGATGACGCAAGACGCTTCTTTTCCGCCGAAAACGGCTCTTCGCGTTTTAACTGGTTTTTTTCCACTCTGGACCTAAATGAGGTCATTCAATTGTTTTCCAAGGCAAAGGCTCCAAAGTTCAGTCGGGTCGTCGACTTGGATGACGAACATTTCTGGCAACGCCTATTGACCAATGGAGTTCTTTTTATCAAGATTTTCGGGGGAATCTGCATGAATGCCGAATTAAGTGGTGGAATAGTCCGCGCGCAAAACCGTGTCTAGTGAACTTGAATTTCCTATCGGTTTTTGGATTTATAGTCCAAGGGCAAATGACTTCCAATATTTATTTTTTTCATTTGAACGATTAAAATTTAACTAAAAGTTTTACATTTCTTCAGTTAAATCGGGTACCCTGGCCTGGACATCACAATTATTGTGACCCACGATATTCAAAGTAGTCTCATCTAAATATCCACATTTTGAGGGCATCTCACTAAGAAGGGAACAAATTTACCACAGAATGTATATTTTGTGGAAATTTATGAATATCTGTATTACCTACTTAGGCAATTTGACATTTTATCCCAAATTGCGAATCCGAGTTAAGACGAATTCAGTAACATTTTCAAAACATGCTCGTGACACTCATAATGTAATAAATTGCTTTGTAGAAAATTATGCATTCTTTGAATTTTCAACATAGCAGTGTTAGCAAAAACTATGGGTAACTTTTTAGAGATACAAACATATCATGACATTAATATCATTTTAACAGGGATAGCAGTTACTTAGGAATATTGCCAATTCGATATTGCAGTTATGTTAATTATGATTTAAAATAAGTTTTTAACTCAAATCGTTAAGTTACCTGTGGTTTTTCAGACTAGTAGTTTTTGTCTTCCTGTTTACCGTAAGAGCCAAAGCATTTCACCTCTATATTAGTATTTGCTTCATACTTTTTTTTGTAATCAATTTCATATTTGACCTATTTTTTCTGCCGAGTAATTAGGGCAATATTTGTGTAAAACCATGACAATCAAATAACCGGTAACATTTACTGCATATATAATTTAATTATTTAATCTCTGATATTAACTCTTGATGTATATTTTCTTATATAAGTACTACCTTACTTATATATTGTTTGCCGATTTTCCCTATGGGACACTTTTTCAATTTTTTTTGCCTAGCTTAAAAATTTGCAAGTGATTTAAAATAGATTTTTGCATTTTGCGTAAAAATTCTAAAATTATAACCACTGTATATCATATGACTATAGTTCTAAATAAAATATAGTTACCGATTTAAGTCTTATTATTCAATTTCAATAAAGTTCAATAGAGGCAAAGTTTTTAAATAAGAGAGTACCATCTAACCTCAGATGTTTTATCATTTGTACTGTGATAATGGCCATAAAATCGCACGTGTATTTATTGGTAACAGTAACATTACTAAATAATTGATTGGATTGTATGATAAATATTGTCACATAATTGTAAAATTGTCTAATCATTTGAATAAAAGATATGCAGAGTAAAACTAATATTATAAACGTCTGGTAGTAATGACATAAGGTTTATTGTAAACGTAGTATCTTAAAAGATCAGTGGTATATACCCAGTGCCATCCACAAAAATGATTGTTTTTTTAGTAGACGTTATAACAACATAATCTATTACATGAAATATTTCTTTGAATTTTTTT